>JANHFX010014877.1:21233-46249 GCA_027560015.1 Chloroceryle amazona | reverse complement strand
AATTCCATTTCAAGAATATCAGAAAGTCTCATCTTCGGGCTTTTATTTTGAAAACAAAATCACCTATAGTGTATCATACAACCCTTTGTAGACTTATCAGGCTTCATCTTTAAACAATTCAGGTCCCCACCACTCTCTTTGAAAGGTTAGTAAAAATTGTGGATGTTATGGTTATGAAATATTTTTTAATTTCCAGGACCAATTTGCTGACCAATTTTATAGTCTTTGGTTTTTGTTTTCTCTTTGCTTTTATTTATTTTCCTTTCTGTCAATATTAGAAATGGAACTTTTTCTCGTACATGGTCAGAAAAAGTTTAAATTCTTATTTTTTTGTTCTGTATTATTTCACCACATTTCTGTTGCACTGGCCCATCAGGCAGTCAAGCTCTGTTTTTCAGGGCGATCCATCAGACTGCATCACACACGAAGAGCAGGCCACCATTTTGGTCATGATCTCTCCTCCAGTCAGTGGGATAGAGCCTTCCCTGCAGCAATGAATTGGTTACTATTAAAAAGCATTGGCACCAGAATCTTTCTTTGTAGGACACCTCTATTTTCTGATAACTCCTAGAAATGAAGAATAGATTTTTCATTTCTACAGAGAACACAGTAGCCTTCAGACTGTAGTACCATTTCAGAGTTGCCTTCTTATGATTCAGTGAAGTGAAAATTATGAAAACATTAAATACTTCAGAAAAAGACATTGTTAGAAATAGGACTGAATCTCTTTTGTTTGCACTTGTTGGTGCAAATAGAAATGCAAACACTGTTGATATGATCAATCCATGAAACAATTGCTGAATCATTTCAGCTATTTCACCAAAATTCACCCGCTTTCACTCAGTATCAGTGTGGTTATTATTTGACAGAGCTAAAAAATGATTAAAACCAGGCTTTGATGGGATTAAAAAAAATAATACTGGCATTTTTTTTTATATATACCTGGTATGACTTAGTTTAGAATATGAGTCTGAAAATAACAAAGTATTACTTACAGAAAACTGAAGATCAAAATTTGTGAAATGTATCAACAGTTCCAAGATTTCCTTTAAAACTTCTTAGCTTAATCTGCACACATGTGTCCTAGTCAGACCTCTGGAATAGTAGATCTTAGAAACGGTGTGTATCTGTAGTAAGAAAGTTATACTAAATTAATTATTTCAATTTTAGCTTTCTAAATGGAAACAATGCAGATTAAATGTTTTCAATGACAAATACACCATTCTTCCTCTTTTACATAATTATCATTTTTTAATTGGCATAAAGAATATTTTTTGCCTTTTTTAATAAGAATACTTTGTATATATTATTCTTTATAGAGGCAAATATGAAACATAATACTTACAATTGAAGAAGTAGTTCAACTTGCTGTATTTTCTTTATAAATTCTCAGGTGATTTGGGGGTATTTAGTCAGGTCACTGTAACAATCCATTCCAAGCCAGGTCATCAAGTTGCCTGGCAACCATGTTCAGGATTGACAAAGGCAAGCTACCTTCTCATTTTTTATTACCTTCCCTTTAAAATCAATATGACAAGCTTGATATTGGTGATGTGAGATTAGCTGAGAAAATGCATGAAATTGCCAGAGAAGTGCATTGCTCAGGATATTCAGTTTTGAAGGCTAGGGCAAAGAACATCACTCTCTTACAGCTCTGTCGTTATGATTTTCCCTACCAGCAGCATTTGCTAAAGTATTATTTACAGAGATGCTATTTCATTTAGTACATGTGCTTCGTCGCAGCAATAGCTTTTCTTTTTCTTTCTCTCTCTCTTTTTTTTTTTGGGGGGGGGGAGGGTGTTCATTCAGAACTAAGATCAGCTTGTGTTTCATAACAGAATCATTATAAAGTTTTGTACTGAGCAGTTTAGTGTCATTAGGAAGAGAAATTAATCATGGAGTGGAGTAGCTCATGCACTGTTTAATTCAGGAATAGAAGAACCTTTATTTTCTGAATGCAGCAAAATTCAGTGATGATATTTGTTCATGAATCCAAATCCCTTTTTTCAGCCATGGAGATTTCTTCTTTTCTTGATCACTTTGCAGGGGTCTTTTCAGTGATTTTGTCTAGTTCTCATGTCTTCATCCTTCCTTTAAGCTTTCCCAGTCTCTCCACCATTTTCCATAAGAACAAGTAAGACACCCCTAAATGATGACTGAAAAATACCCTCAAAACCTCTTGTTAATTTGAAATTATTTGTGTCTGCATTTGAAATCAATGTTGCTATTTGAACATGCTAGTGTGCATTGCTTTGGGAACCAGAGTTAGAAATAAATCAGAATCTAAACCAAAGACCTTTCCCTAGTTCCAGTTCTTCACAATGTCAGCCATGTACTTCTAACCAAACAACTGGTTTGGCCCTGACAAGTGAGGGCATCTGCTTCTGCCTTTCTGTATAATGAGACGTGACCATCAATATCTTTACCCCCAAACCACGGCAGAGATGTTTTAAATTGGTTTTCTTCCAGGAAAAGAGCAGAGAATAAAGATGTCTGTGAGTTGTAAGAAAACTAAAACATGGCAGGAAAATATTACAAAAGTTAGGATTTATTATAAAGAATTCAGTATTACAGAATGCTGTAGAAAGGAAAGAGAAGGATAATACTATCTTGATTTTAACAAAAATGACTTATGATATCTAGGCATTTTCTAAATTTCCCTGTGTTGACTGTGTAGGATGTTTATGTGCAAACTATGGACTGCTTACCACGTGGTTGGATGACTGGTTATCTTGGTCAATAGACATTTTTTTCTGCTTTCTGGTCTGACAAATGAAATCTGTAAGATAGGAATGAATGAAAGAAAAGGGATGAATAGTAAAGTTCTCAATTTCAATACACAGTTACCCAAGTCTGCAAGTAAAGATAGGTGTGGACTTGTTCCTGATATTTTGTATGAATATAAGAACTTTCATGAAAACTTTTGGCAATTAGCAAAGAGATATAGATATAGCTCATGTGAGAAGGCATTAAAATTTCAGATCGGTATTCAGAAATACTTTTTAAGAATTTGAGAAACTGAGCTGAACCCAAAGCTTCAATATAGACATTTTTGAAAGAAAAGTATATTTATTCATATGCTGATAGTAGCTGTGCTTATATCAGGCTGTCATATACTTTCACATTGCATTTACTTTCAGAGAGACATACAGCATATTTTTCAAAATTCTGCAGAAATTTCTGCCCATGCAGAAAAAAACACCAAATATTTCTAGGATCTTTTTCTTTTTGGAAACTGCACAGAAAAAAAAATAATCCAACCCCCCCAAAAAAAAAACCCACAAACAAACAAATAAACAAAAACCACAAACACACACACAAAACAAAACACCAAAACCAGAGAACACCACCAAAACCAAACAAAAAATAAACCACCCCCCAAAACAAACCCAATAATCATCCAGGAGGCCCTTCCAGGTCCTTCTGTCCGTCTTCCAAAACCAAGAGAAAGGCATTTGCTCTCATTTACAAGATGACTTCTGTCTCTGACTTCTGTCTAATGGAACCAAAATTCTTCTGATAGCAATGATGAACATTCAACAGACTAAAGAATTAGTCAAGTAGAGAATTTACAAAGTAGAGCAAAGAGCTTTATAATGCTGCAAAAGTAGGATAGTGTTGGCATTCTATTTGGGCATTTCTGTTGCAGTATATGTATTTCTGTAGTTATGCACAGAAACATTAAATTAGATTAACAGTAATTGACCATTATTATTATTCAATGTGTTCAAACAAAAATTTACCACGTTGTACACAGATTTTTGATGCAGAATTTTTTGGTAAATGTATTTAAACTCAATAACTTTATACCATACAAAGTGTTTAGTCTGGTGATTTTAAGGGATTTAGCTAGAATTACTCCCTCATGTGAAAAGAAGAGTTACAGAATATAACAAGCTGGTGAATTTTGAAGACCAGAAGTTACTTCCACATTGCTACTTGCTAGAAATTGCAAGGGAAATCTATCTAGATAAAAGCGGGGGGAGGGGGGAATAATTAAAAAAATGTTAGCAACATATATGTTGTTTCTTATCACCCTTCTCCTGAATACATATACTTACATTTTCATACTTTGAACACATTAGTTAGATAAATTCATCACATAGCAGAAGTTACTGGAACTTTGTTTTGAAAACCAAAATTAAATTGAAACATTTCAACCACTTGTTTGGTGATTGAAACCATGTAATTAAATAAATAATATAAAAGTTGAAATTAACAAGGGAAGAAGACTGACAGACTAAATAGAATGTCATGCAGTTAAATATATAATGATTGGTGACTGAGATTGAAACCTTTTATCAAAGATGATGGTGAAAGCCATGTGAGTTACAATCACAGCTCTTCCTTTGATCTTTAATCCAAGTGAAAGATTTCTTGAGAGTCTCACAATTACCACTGAAAGTGAGGGTATTCAGTTAGTACTATGTGTAGACATATAGGGGTTTTTAGCTTCTGCCTAAAATACAAAGGAAAAAATGATGACCCATCCTAGCCGTACAATTACATCAATGGAGCCGCTCAGTTCTCAGTGATGTAGCCAATGAATTACATACTGAATTCCATTTATACAGAACATATTACCCTTTAAACATAATATTCAAGCCCCATACAGCAAACTGAAGTTTTATCAGCTTCTCATTTAATTCTGCCTTGTGTTATTAACTCAAAATGCAAAGATATCGATGTCATTTCATGGTAAATTGATAGGTATAGATAAAATCTTCTATAAATATTCATTACACCTCATTATTGCAAATTAATGAGCAAGGTTTTAAAATTAATGGTAGTCACATTTAAAGATATGTATCACTTTTCCTACATATGAGACATAAAAAATAAATTATGCTCTAAAATAAAGTTCTAGTTTATTACAAGGGTGGCCCTGATAGTCTGACAGTAAATGGGGTAATCTGATTGACTGGAAAGCAACTAATAATCTGATTGACAGAACTGCTGTTTCATTTTAGGTATGATAAACAGCTGTCCAGAACATGGATTTTTAACAGCTGGACCATTCCTTATATTTATGTGTCTGTCCTTTGCAGAAGTGGCTCAGGGGGCATGGATGAGGTCATGGCTGATCCTTTTTCACATTAGTTAGCTTTGAGAGAGTCATTTATCTTGAGCTCTGGACCAACTCAGTTAGTACTTACTGGAGCAAGCCACAAATCACCAAGTTTTGAAAGTACATATTTCCCCATCTTACTTGTGGGATGAAGTACCTTGTGTCTCATCTAGCAGTGTCAACCCACATCTCTGCATTTGCACTGATGTTAAGTGAGTTGTTCTGATATTCTCTGACACTATGAAATACTTTGGAGATGATCCAAATTCAAAATTGATGTTGTTGTCCTGCAAGGACAAAATGGACACTTTAGTGGTATCTTTGCAGGACTGTTCAACATTGAGATGCCTAGAGAAGTAGATCATAAATACTCTGTGGATATCAATGGTTGCATGAGTGCTTAAGAGAGGGCTGTGTTTAGAGAAGATGGAGCCAGAGGTCCTTATTGATAAAAGAAGGAACAATGGATGCAAGTTGCAACAAAAGAAATTACAATTAAATATTAGGGAAAAAAGATCTTCACAACAGTTGAGTCAAATATTGAAACTTGTTAGTGAGAGAGGTTGTGGAATCTCTGTCCTCAAAGATATTAAAAACTTAGGTAAAAATATGCTGAGGAACATGACTAAAATTCACCCTGTTTGGAGAAAGTTTTGGAACAAAAAGACATTCAGAGGTCACTTCCAACATAAATTATTCCATGATTCTGTGATGACTTGGTTTAGTAAATCAGTAGTGGGGCAAGCCCTCCAAAACTGGCCTGTCTTAAGCCAATGTGTCTAATTGAGAAACTTCTTAGATCTTTAGCATTTAAAGACTCTGACAAAAAATAGAATTTGGGGTATGGGGTGAATTAATTAACATATAAATGCTTTTATCGCTAGGCCATTCTCAAAACAAGCATATTGTACCATTCTCTTCTAATACAACTGCTTTTTGGATAGAAATCACAATGCAGATTCTACCATAACACAGAATGGGTATTTGGACCCTTAACAGCAGTTGTACCATGCTTGCTAACAGTAGGACTGCTAGAGGACCCAAAGTCTAGGCAAGAGAAAGTCCAGTATTTCACAGTATTAGTACTGAAGTCAATAAATATGTATTACACTCCTAAAGCAGAGTGCTTCAGTTTCAGGAAGCTCAGCAATTAGCGTCGCAGTGTTCCTCTGGGGCCCTCTGGAAGATACAAAGCTGTTATCCCCACTTCAAAGCTTGCCACAGACTAGCTTGTGTCTGTTTAACTGGTTTTGCCTTTCTCTTTGCCTGTTCTTGTCACTCGGCTAATAGTGGCTTTTCTCCATCTCCTCATTCCACATCACTGTTTTTGGGTGTACACCTCTGTTGTCTGAAACTTATGTCATTTGAGAGGGAAAAAGCCCCCATCTTTCTCCTTTTTATAGACCCTCCACATACATTATTGTCAAAGCTCAGACAGAAAGCTTTCTCTTGCTGGCTTGCTTAATACTATGCTTATTTCTTCTATCTGCCTTTCAATTTTCAGTTCATAATATTAAGTCCAAACCATTCTCACAATTAATGTCTAAAAAAATAAACAAAATTCCCTTTCACTCAAATGAATAAAATAAAGTTCTAGTATTGTAAGGACTCATACACATGATAAAATTATTATGGAGCAAATACTTAAACTCATTTATCTGAAATATATGTAAATAAAGTTTGACACAAGTTCTGGGAATGTGGTTACCTTCACATCTCAGTAAGAAAGATGAGGGCTTTAAAAAATGAGGTTCATTTGAAACTGTCTATTTAAACACTGGAAACCAAATTCTTTGACCTTTGTTGATAAAATTTTTGCCTGATTAATGAAAGAAAAAGACTGAAATATTTTGCTCAGATTAATATCAGCACAAGAGATACATTCATTCCATCCTCTGTTGTCCGTGGATACACAGTCAAACCTTTGTTGGACAGTGCCCGCCCTCCCTTCATATGGGTGATACAAGTCATGTCTTTCTCAGGAGAAAAAAACACCTCTGTGCTCTTTCAAAAAAAAAAAAAAATCGAATGCTTTCTTGGAGGGCTTTCTTTTCTTCCCTTTATATAGGCACTACTGGCCATGAACAAAATATAGCTTAGGATACAGAACAGTTTTAGTGTGTAAACTTGTAGTGCCATACAATATGTCTTAATATTACAGGTTTAATACTAACTGTGCCCTGGTAATTTAACAATTCTGTGGGAAGACTGCTGGGTTATAGAGGATATTTGTCTTGTGATTTCTTTGTGGCAAATCAGAAATTACAGCAGTGCTCAAAGGAATAGAAATCTTAGATACTCATGACCTTCACTGAAACCCCTTTCGTCACTTGTCAGTTCTTTAAGGGGCAATTTAATTGTAGCTCTTTGGCGGTGACAAGGTAAGTGCTGGCATTTTGGCACTGTCATTCATTAACCTCATGCAATGTCAGCAGCAGTGCCTCAGACATGTCACCATTTCCCCAGTGATGGCAAGTTGACTTTTAGGACATATGTTATTCCAGAGGTGCCTACTAGACAAGTCTGCATGCTTCACGTTTTTGTGTATTGGACACCATTTGTGCAACGTTTGTGCAGTTAAATAATTTCAAAAGTAAAAGCAACTTGTCTAAATCCAGGAAAAGAAAATCTGCCATATGCCACAATCAGAAAATGATCAAAATCATTTATGTTGCTCAGAAATTAAAAATAAAACAAGACAAAAATTCCCAACAAAAGAGACATACAAAAAAAAAAACAACCCACAGCCAAAAAAAAAATCCTTCAATATAAACGGATAGAAAAAAAACCCACGAACACTGAAGGTTTAATAAAGTTCTTTCATATACAATTTTTTTAAAAGCATAATTCAATAAATAAAATTCCAGAATGCAAGGCAGAAAATATAGATTCTAATTTTTATTATTTATTTTGCATTTAATATTTCTTCATGTTTATAAGAAACCAAACTATTAATAATAAATAGATTGAGGAATACACTTGCTACTGAGAACTATTTGCTGATAAGAATAATTGCCAATGCCTAGAAAAACAGTATATATTTGATTGCATCTTTCCTATAGTCTTTCTTCATTTGGACCTCAGAGTCAATGACAATTCTGTGCAATACTGTAATATCAATAAACAATGACAATAATAATAAAAAATTAGCTTGATTCTCAAATTAAAAAATGCACAGTGGGAGAACTAAGGTTCACTCAAAAATATAGTAGTTGTTATGCTAATATTATGCATGTCTCAAGATGCAAACACCTGAATCTAGATTTGAAATACCAGAGACGTAAAACTTTTGAGTCTATATGTTCTTAAACTCCTATTACAATTTGAGTCTAGGTTGAAGGTGTATCTCACCTGTTCCTTCCCATATTTTCACCCTGTACAGAAGCATGCTCTGACTAGTCTAAACCTTGAACCAACACCCAGCTATGCCAGGAACCTGAAACCAGATAGGTGAGAATAGTCAGTTCTAGAGTTCATTGCCTTATTATAAAGAATTTAACAGTATTCTTTCTTTAAGCAAAATGAAAGTATTTACTTCTGTCACTGAAAAAACCTCCCAAAATAGTAGATAAGAAGGAGCAACCTAGTTATAAAAAATTGATGGAAAAAAGTTTACAAGGGAAGTCTGAGGAGAAAGTTGAAAGAATTTCTACTAAACATAACATGGAAAACCTAAAATGAGATCAGTACTTAAACTTTTCTTTTTTATTAAATAGTTTCCGTTTTAAACTACTTAAAAGGTTTTACATATATATGTATGAGAACACTGGTACAAAGATATAGCAAAAAAGGTAAGATAATACTGGATACACAAAGTGAACTTAAGAAAAGCTGTAAAATACTGAAGTGACTTTCTGTAAATGCTAAAAGAACTTTTTATAAGAATGCTAATTTTCATTTTAGCAGATGCCACCTAATGAAATAATGTGTATTTTAAATTTAGAGATATCACAGTTCAAGAAAAAAACACCATACAGTTCTAGTATTGAGCTGAATTTACAGGCATCCCAACCACCTAGATAATTATCAATACACAGTTCAGAAACTAAAATTTCTATCTTTGAAATTATTTGCATCTAGCACTTATTCCAGATAAAATAGAAAACTTTGGGCAAAAAGAAGAAGAGAAAAGCAACCTACAAATTTCAGGCAAAATAGCAACACTTTCCTAGATAATATTTAAATATTTTATTTTGCTGAGTTACAAATGCAGCTTACTGATAACTGCTTTAGTATCTTTTAAAACTGTAGTCAAGATTAAAAATCTGTCGTTGTTAAAATGATACCCTTCTATTTTCAAATTAGATTTTTTCTATTTGTAATAAATATTCATTATATCAATCTGATTTTATGAAAAAAACAATATTTTTTACTCAATGTAGCAGTTTCAATAGAGAAAAGGTTTTCAGTGACTTAATTCTATCAGCCCTGCTACTGACTGAACTGAAACTGTGTAGGTGAAAGCAAGGACATTGCTGAGAATGTATGAGAGTGGCTTGTAAGCAGAATGACTGAAACTCCAGGCATGTGACATTAAATGAATTGCAGTACAGTGACAAGGGCCAAACCCAGATATTTCAGTGTATTGTTATAGCGTACCTGTAAAGAAACAATAATAATTTCCAAACATTTTACTAGACGCATTTATACATTATATAAATATTGTACTGCAAGTAAAATGCTATCTATGCTAAAGAAATGTTAAACGTTTAGAAAATGTTAATGGCATCAGCAGGAAAGAAACAATGACTGTAGCAGGGGCTTTTCTAGGCAAAAAGTGGTGATAGATGTAAAGACAAAAATGAAAAAAAAAATAATTCCCACATTCAGTTAGAGTTAGGATTCTGTCTCATGAAAGCAATTCCATACTGATAGAGCAGGCAGTTTCAGAATCCTCTTTTCCAAGAGCAGCACTGCACTACAGAGATGCAGCTCAGATCTACACCGAGAACAGTGTTCTGCCACAGGTGCTCATTGCACATTCACACCAATGATGCTAATTGATCCAACAATATTTGCAATAGCAGTTTAAGAGAATTTAGATTTTTATTCCCCATTGCCCCTAAGGCTGTCAGTACAGGTGAGTGATTTCCTTTCATCATACATAAAAATTTAGAGACACAACATTAATTGTTAATTTCCAATTTGATAACCAAAAATTGAACCAAAGCAAAAACAAGTGCAGGAGTGATTGGATTGAAAGATGATGATGTTTTTTCCCCCTCCCACAGATATTGTGACACCTTTCCAGACCTAAACTACTTCTCGTATATTAACTATAACATTTCCTACTAGTAAATTAAAGGCATACTGCACAAATAACTAAAAACTAGTTCTAAGTGGAAGGAGCAACTTATAAGAAATGCATAGCTAAAGCTGACTCCTACACCGTTTTGTTTCCCTTTCTAAGCAAAATGTCACATTTTGCTCTACCTTACATTTGTATTGGTCCCCACTTCCATGTTATTTCACTTAAGGGGTTTCTCAGATGATTAATTCTCAAGTAACAAAAGCATCAGATGACTTTTATCAAGTAATTTCCTCCCTTGAATGGGAAAATGTGATGCTGCTGGCCCTGGAGAGCCAAGAAGGTCAATATGAGAGCAGAACTGACTCATTATCTTTACTTCACATGTGTTTAACCAAAAAGGTGAGAAAAGCTAAATGTAATGGTGTTCTGCCTGAGAGCTAGCAGGGCAGGAAAACAAAAGATAAAAAGCCTTGCTCCATCGACTCTTGCCAATCTTGCTTTGATTATTTGGATATTCTGGAAAGTTGTTGAAAAATTCAGCAAACATTTAGGAAACATCACTTTAGCAAACATCCAGGCATATCCACAATAAAACATTAATCTGTATTAGCTCTAGGGCAAGCAGAAACAGGAAATAGATGTGAATTTGTTCCCCTTCATTTCATCAGTATGAAGTTCAGAGAAATGACAGCACTTGGTGGCAGTTAGAAATATGGTAGAATTTCTCTCCAGATTCAAGTGTTTCATTGCTCTTGTTTCAGTTGCCTAAAGAGAGAAGTCTGTAGTCATTTGACATGTTACAGAGTACCTCTGAGGGTATCCGCATGGGGTGACAGATATGTTACCATACTTGCATGAAACTCGTGCCTTCTGGATAAGCTGCTGAAGGGCCAAACAGGATATCCCTTGTTATCTTAAAAATTGCTAGACAATTTAGCATAGGTAACCAACACACATCATTCAACTTAGCTGTTCATGAGATGATTTTCTATATGAGCTAGATGTAGAAGCATCAGTTGTAGACAAGGTAAATACAGTCAATGTAGTCAATGGAGAGAAAAGGGTGATTCAGCTCACCCCAAAGTACTGGCACATCTTGATTGCTCTCTAAGCTTCAGTGACTGCAGTGATCAGATCTTTTTGGATACTTGGAGGCCTCTGAATATATTCTAAATCATTCTTAGGCATCTTACAAATATTCTATTCAAACTTTTTCCCTGGAAAAAGCTTATTCTTCAAACCTAGAATACCTGGCCTCATTTTTCACCCACTGAACAATAAACTAATTATTTGGGGTTATAAATATACCGAGTATAACAAGAGATAAAGTCTTCCTTTTACAGGAAGTAACAAAATACATGAATTTGGGGTTTGATTGTGAAATTACTTCACCATGGAACAAACCACTTACTGTCATTTCTGTAATGTCTGGAAGAAGAGAGCAATATTTAGCTTCCTAGCATCTCCAAGCTCCTAGTGAGTTAGGAGAACCAGTGATTCCAAATTTTTGCTGAAAATGTGGGGAGTGGAAAACCCCTGAAGGGTGAAAGAATGATAGTATATATAATTTTGAGACACTCAAAGAGCAGGTCAGTAGGCTTTAAGTGGGAGACAGGAAGCTTAATGTATATTTTCATAGCAAAATAATCTCTTGTAAATGCAGGACCAGCCAAAATACTGAAGATAAATGAGGGAGTGAAAGAACATGGTTCAGTGAAAAGAAAAACATTTATAGGAAAGAGGAGTCAGAGAATCTTGAAAGAATGCTGTCTTTGGCCTAAACTGTTGAGTGCTGAGAGGAAACTGTGATAAAGGAATGTCTGTAAGTGTGCTCATTATTTTCTACAGATCTGTGCACTTCTCCTGCTAAAAAGGTACAAAAACCTCCCAAAGGATACACACTTGTCCGCATGTTGTCTTAGCCCAGTTGGAATTAAGTGGCAAAACGGAGTATCTAGAGCTCTGTCTGTACTAGTAGCTCTACTGGACCAAGTCTTGTTCTCCGGTTCAAAAGCCAGCTGGAATGGCACGGCTCATAGATAAGCTCTTCTCAGTCCAGAAGCAGAGTGGCCACTGACCTGCTCTGAGTCCAGGCAGTCTGAGATGGCCCTGACTAGAACTATGATGCCGGTCCATCTCAAGCTATTGGGCTTGACCCCACATCACTCATGCTACCCAGAATGACTATGCAACCAGAAGAGTCCTGGGAAAATGTTTGCTTATGTTACCAGCAAATGCTAAGTCTTGGTTGTAGGCTGGTGAAGCAAAGACTGGCCTGGCACATGGCACCAGACAGAAGCCACATTTGTGCATCCGCACAAAGGGCATGGAGGGCTCAGTGTTGACTCATGCAGAAGCCTGCCAGAGCACACATTGAAAAGATCTGCTGGTTGATGATAATTTACGCTGATCATAATTTACGCTGATCATTTCCCCTTTTCTTTTCTGCTTCCTTCCGTCTTTTTCATATTTTATTTGACAAAAAAAAAAAAAAAAGCTTAAAAATATATCAAGCGCTCTTCTTTTCTTCTTTTTCTCTAGTTTACAGTCAAACTCAACCAAGTTCATGCACCCAAAAAGGTATGCAGACACCATTAAGAACTTCTCATGCACATTCATATATTTATTACAGGTCAGTCTTTCTTGTAGACATAAAAATCTGCACTTAACATAAAAAAGTATAGCACAGGACAAATAAATTCAATTTAAATGTCAATGACTGTTTGTCCACAGGTTTACAAAATAGGTAGAGAACCCGTATTTCTGAATATTTGCAGACATCACTGTATTTTCATAAATTTAATGACACTGTAGCCCTCTGTAGTTTACCTGAAGAGAGATTATTAATGTAGATTATTAACCCCCATGCCCTAAAGTGTCTCTTGCTTAAAGCACAAGCAGGTCTACAGGGTCCTCAAAGCTGTACTGGTCTCTGGTCCAGGAATCAAGACAGAATGAGACCTACTTCATTCAAGCTACTTTTATACAAAGCTCTTTGTCCCCCTAATAAAGAGGCAATATTATTGCTGACCACACTAACAAAGGTCACGTCCAATTAGAGGTACAAATTTGACTTTGTATTGGGTTTCTGTGGCAAGGTTTTCATAGTCCTGGGGTGTCCTGGGTTTAGTTTGGGATAATTATCACAAACAGCTGCTGGCCCAAGCAGTTGGGAGTGGCTGAAGGTGGGAAAGGCCATGTCTGGGATAAACAACTGAACCAGCCAATCAGATATTTGATACCATACTGAGTCATGCCCCTATCTACAGTGAGGGTGGCTGTTTTCAACTTGTCTCACTATGTAGCTTCAGTGCAGCTGGAACAGGCAAGGTGATCTCTTGGGCACAAATGAAGCTTTCTTGGCTTCTATTACTTCCTTTGTTTATCATTTAATGAGGCCTATCATTAGTATTGTTGTTTTCTTCTCTCTTTGCCTTATTTTACTAAACTATCATTATCTCAGCCCCTAGGGTCTCACCTGTTGAGGTTTTTTTTTTCTTCCTTCCCCCCAATTCTCCTTCCCATTCTATGGGAGGGGAGAAACAGTAAGTGAGTGGTTAGAGTGGTATTTATCTGCTAACAGAGGTTTAACCATGATGGGCTTGCTGCTGGATGAGGCTGAACCCATCAGCAATGATGGTAGCACCTCTGGCATAACATGTTAGAGAATGGAGGGGGGGTGGGGTAAAATGGTGAGAGCAACAGCAGCTGAAGAGAGCAGTAAAAAAAACGAGAGAAACAACTCTGCAGGCACTAAGGTCAGTAAAGAAGGAAGAGGAGAAGGTGGTTCTGGTGCTGGAGTAGATATTCCTCTGCAGCGTTTGGCGTAGATCATGGTGAATCAGGTTGTCTCCCAGTGGCTTATGGCGGTCTATGGTGGAGCACTGTTAGACCTATTCTCTAGAACAATTTGGTGTAGGTAAATGATACAGTCCAAGATAATATTTGGGCATGCTCACAAACCACTTCAAATGGACAATTTAGATGCTAAATTGTTCAGGAGAGATGCATAGTATAAACACACGAAGGCTGTAACAACTGGCTTTTGGGCAAGACAACTGGACCTAATGATGGTTTGTTTAGTAGTGTGTACTTAGGCAATAAATCTGGGTGCACCCAAGCTAATTCCATCTGATCTCCAGTTGAGTTGTTGCAGTGCCTCCCTAACCATCTCCTCTAAAGACTTGTTTTTTGCAAGGTTTGTTAATGTGGGCTCAGGTTGAGGTCCTGGAGAACTTTTCTGCAGGCATCCATGCCTTACTGCACTGAGTCTAGTGAGTCTTTACAGAACCACTGTATTGAGGAGTGCTGTACAGGGAACTACAGTGGCTCTGTTTGAGCTAGGTGAGTTTGCATGGCTAGAACTGAACTTCCTGGCTAGGAAGTCCAGACAGAATAACACTGGCTAGAGTTTTTCTGCTGCTTTCTCAAAAAACCCCCCCATATTATATTTTCTCCATCTCAGATTATCTGTTCAAGAATTGATTACACATAGCTCTTTATTTGATATAAAGCTGAAGTAGCATATGTAGCAGATCTGGAATACTATTATAAGCAAAATACTGATCCAAGAGGTAGATAAACAACCATATTCAAACAGGGTACATCAAATCATTGTGCTGTTAACTTCTTGGCACAACAGGACAGCTTTCTCCTATAATCAGACTGTACCTGACTGTACATGCCAAAGAGTACTGTGCCTGACATTTTTTTGCCATACCATTATGTTTTATTTTTTTTAGTTAATAGGTGTAAATATCTTACCTGTCCACTAAGCCACAGAAGAGTTCATTATCCAAAAGCTACGGGAACCACAGTTATCAGCCTTCTTTTTATTGCCATTTACCTCTGGGCTAAGTGTAGATGAAGGTTGCATAAGAAATCCTGCTGCTGATCAAATGGTGTTGGTTGGCAGTTTTTTCCTGGACTTCAGTGAAGGGAATGTCTCACTTCTGGAAAGAAGAGAAAGTAGAGTTCTGAGAGTGCTGTGCACAGTTACAAGTAACAGCAAGAGTGGAAAAATCAGTAGAATGAGATTAACTAACTTTTCTAAGATCACTCAAAGGTAGAATGCAGGTGTTCAAACCATCAAGTTTCTGCTATAGTAAACCCTGGGTATTTACCAATTTTGCAGTAATTTATGCTTCAGCTATCCTATTATCCTTTTATAATATTAACCCTGTGACCAAATGAAGAATCAGAAGCAGAGATAGACTTAAATACTTTCACCGCAGTGTTTGAAATTGTATTAATAGATATATAATTGTAACAGTTTCTATTAATTTCCTTCTTATTTACTCATTGTATTAGAATCATTAAGAACTTGATCCTTCCCATTTAAAGAACTGTATTATAGTTTGTTGTCCCTGTATAGATTCAATATGCACATGGAATAATGTCTTTAGAAACCAAAGGAAAACAGATCTTCAAAAAATAACTTGTCATCCTGTAGTATTTTCTATGGTGCTTTGATTCAGACTCAGTTTTTCTTGATATCTCTCATTATTCACTGTTGAACTGTTTAATGCCAGAGTTGTAGGTCAACTGGCAGGAAGAACACAGGGAAAGTGTTTGCCCGTAACATGAAGTTGGTTGTCTCCCTCTTGCTGTTTTCTTTCACGCCCAAGACAAATACTGAGCTCTGTCACAATGGACTGCATTGATGAAAATGCCAAAAAGAGAAAAAAGATATCAAATGAAAGGCTTCTAGGAAGATGTATTGAGAAAAAAAATCAAGGTAATATTTTTTTTTTTTAGATTTTTGAATTGTTTGCATTAAACTCTCCTTTGGTACTGTTAGACATTTTTTTAAGGAGACAGTGGAATTTTAGTTCCATTGAAATAAATGGGGAAATTCTAAATAATGTTTCTGGGGCAATACTTCTTGGCTACTGCTTTTGCTATCAAACTTTGTAAATTACCTTTTTGCTAACAAGACCACTGACAGTTCCTCACTGAAAGCAATATTACTTTATAGAGAGAAGAGAAAGTATATGTAAACTTGGAAGCTTCATCCTAATGATAGATAAAATCTGCTTTTGATTATATAAATAAATAACATCTGCTGGAATCTTAGAACAGATGTTACAATCTGCAAGCTGAAATGCTGGCATATATTTAATTATTTTAATCAATGAAATATAAGCATAAGTCTATCAGTTCTGAAAATTAGGGTTAAATTCAGTTGTAGAATTGAGGATCACAACCAGAAGTGGGAGTTACCAGCAGAAGCCTAAAAATCACTACATATATTAAGTCTGGCTTGTATTTTAATGATGGGTTTGCATGTTAACCAGTGTAGCTTTCATTCTCCAGAATCCTTCTTGCTTTACATAATTTTTTTTTTTCCCCTCCAGTTCTTTACTTCTAGGCTTTTTACTTACAGGCAATAATTGATGTAATATATTTGGGATGTAATTTGACCTCTTCCCCTCTGATTCACCCAGTTCCCTCCTCCCCAGGTAACTGAAAGGTAATACTTCACAAATGTCTCCCTTTCTACCCATCATCCTACACTAATTGTAATTTTTTTCCTCTTTGTTACACTAAAAAAATCCTTCTACAATAGTCCTGCCCTTTTTTCTTGAGTGGTATCTCACTGGTTTTCAAATTCTTTTGCATGTATGTGAGAGAAGTATCTCTATTATTCTCTTTTTTTCCCAGTCTATTAGACCATACAGATGAGCAGTACTGTCATATTCATCTGGATCTATCAAGTTACAGTTACTGGTACAAGTCTTCTGTTGTCTATAGGGTACCAACATATGCTGTAATTATTCCATCACTGCCCTCAAGAGTGAACATCTGCTCCTAGCCTATCACTACAATTTTAATCTTCTTGTAGCTCCTGTTTCCTTGAAGAGCAATACAAATGAGACAGACCCTGTCTTTTACTTTCTCCAGTGTTTGAACAGCTTTCGGGCTTTCACCAGACTGAATTGAATACCTTGAGCTCCCACCAGTATTCATTTAAATGAAAAACTAAATTCCCTTTAGCTGTGAACAGATGGAGTGAGGTGGGATTCCAACTTGCTCATGGGCATAAACACAGCAATAGCAAATTGAATTTGCTATTCAAGAGGTCACAGTGATCAGAGAGCATCCACAGCCACTCTGCAAACTTCATTGAGCATGGGAGTCACAAGATTTGTGTTAAGATGAAATGTCCTTCCACCGACTCACAGATGCTGTGCTCTCTTGCAGCCTTTCCCAACTGGGATGGAGAGCCTTCATTCGCCCATTCCACTCTGATTGTCCTCTGTGGTTCACACACTTGTAAAAATTTTTTGTCTGTACCCTCTGGCCAGGATAAATTTTAGTCTTTGAAAGCACTGAAAGTAGGAACAAAAGTAAAATATTCCCACAGCATATCTTAATTCAGTGGTTAAGATTATTCACAGGTACATGAAACAGTGCTTTTGCATTGTTAATAAATTTATGTGCTGACAATGCACAAACATGCGCAGTTATCTTGACAGTGCTGAGGAGCCTTTGTCCTTCTAGCATTTAACCCCAACTGATGAACACAGAAGATACTGCAACCATGACATAAAAAAAACCCCATAGTCTTTAATAGAATGAATTACAATTTCAAGCAATGTAAAACTGAACAGAGTCAGAACTAGAGTGCCGAATGTGAAAACCACTTCCCCAACAAGTCTCTAAATTTGACAAAAGTTTTCTATTTATTTGAACAAACCATAATTTGGGTTAAAATACCCTGGCATATTGCAGTGCACTAATTCCAGAGCTGTATCTCTCTTTCTGCCTTCTAGTCTGACTCGCCAACATTTAAAGGTAGATGGACCAGTCTTGTCAAACTGCATTTTCTGCTTTTGCTATTGCTCACCAGCCTAAATGCCCCTGTGTTGGAAGATGTTTTTCAAGTGGTCCCTACAAGAACTAAGTCTTATCAGTCACAATTTCAATACCATAAATTAATCTTTCTGTTTATTTGAGGGTCACCTGTCTGTGAGTGGCAGATCTTTGCAAGGCAACATTTCGCTGTCCTGTTTGGAATTACCCTCTTCTTGCTTTACAGTAAGCATTTCATGATATATTCAACAATGGAAGAAAGAATTATTTTGAATGCTTTGTATTATTTCTTTTTCTGATGGTAAAGACTGAAACAAAGGTGCTTGCAATTGCAATAATCAGGAATAACTCTGAGGTTCTATCAGTTCCTGCCTCATTTAGACCTCATTTATACACAACATTTACAGGACTGCCTTAATTAAAAATGAGATAAAAGACTTTCTGAACAAAATTTAAAAGCCTGATTTAAACCTGTTTTTAGAAAGAAAGCCTAGGTGATTACACCTCTCCAAGTCAGCCTCTTGGCCTGTACCCTGCTTCAAATCTCTTGGCTACTTTTAACAAACTGATAGAAAAATAAAAAGCTGAAAGGTATTAAATTACTACTTAGTTCCTGAAAGTAGATACCACACAGATGAAAGACATTCAGATTAGAGTTATCACTAAGGAGAAAGCTATGAGGTCAGAGACCAGAGCAACCATATGGGAAGCATCCACACAGGAAAGTGTACCCAAAGTTCTGCTGCTTGTGGAACAATTTGTTTTTCAGAACCCAAAAGAGCAAAATGCAGGGCATTTTACAGGATTTTGATACAGTAGATCTCATCATGCTCCTGACATACCCAGCATTGAATTCAGGAGGCACTGAGAAATTAGGATGGTAGAGTGACACAAAACTGCTCCTGGGGCCATCTCAGAAAGGTGTTTGCCTCAACCTTCCTCTGCTCTCCATCAGAGAAAATCACAATGGTTGAAAGCTGTGCCTGTCTTAGAGAAGTCATGTCAGTCTTTCTCGTTTGGGCCTCAACAGTGCTGATTGTAAATGTACATCAAAACACCTCTGAAATGGGACTACTCCTGGCATTCCTTTTTTACCTGCAAATGGTTGCTAATTGGTGAAGTAAGAGTACTTGTCAACACAAGTTCTGATATTCAGATCTTGTCACATTGAATTAACATAGTTTTAATGCATGTCAGAACATTACCTTAGGTCACATCAGAGGTGTGATGTGGTACAATCTGATACAGCATGACACTATCATGACTTCCAAATAAGAGTGAACTTTCTAAACGAAGCATATAGAAACGAACATACTTCTGATGAACTGTTCTTACAAATCCTAAAGAACAGCCATGGAACTGTCTGAGGACAGGGTGCTGACTAGCAAATTTTAGAGTTCTTAAATTACAGAGCAAATCCATTGCTTAAATATGTATAAGAATGTTTTTCTACTCCCGTGTGGCCTTTCTATTTGCTCTTATTACACCCTTGCTGCATTGTTTTTTAAAATAATGGTGTATTTGCTTTTCCTTGAAAGAAAATGAAACAAAGAATAATTTGTAGCAAATATAGCTGGCTAGATGAGCCTTAGTTAGCAGAAAGGAGTTAAAATGTATTAAGGATTTCTTGATAACAGGAAATCATAGAATCACTGAAGTTGGAAATGACCTTCTAGAGTATCAAGTCCAGCCATCTACTAAATATTATCAGGAACACTAAACCATGTCCTGAAGTGACTGATCTAGATGTTTTTTAAACACCTCCCTGGGCAGCCTGTTCCAATGTCTCATCACTCAGTAAAAATTTTTTTCCTAATATCCAACCTAAATTTCCCATGGCACAACTTAAGCCCATTTTCTCTTGTCCTACCACTAGTCACCTGGGAGAAGAGACCAACACCCACCCCACTACAACATCCTTTCAGGTAGTTGTAGTAAACAATAAAAGTTGCTTAACTTTAAAATTAATCCATAAGCCTTGTAGTAGACTTATTCCTTTAATTTCTACATGACTGCTGAATCCATGACCAACAGCACCAGAATTCAGACTGTTCATGTACACACATGCCAGGAAAATGGTAGACAAGAACCACAGGAGCACACAGCACAGAGGATGTTGTCACCAGTGATAAGTAACTAACAAATTATGTATCATCAGTGATATGTAACTAACAAATGACAGGATTTTACCCTCACACTCCCAGTTTTGAGGAATAACTGTCCCTGGTAGCTGTGATAGTTTCTTTGAAACAGCCTGAAACATATTTACCTTGATGATTCCCCATGTAATGTTACTAGGAAAGGAAAACCCAAGCAAGCAAGCATCATCCAGAAAGAACAACAGAGTTGATCTTGAAGTATTTTTGCAGCATGTCAAGGAATATACTCCTTTCTTCTTTCCTGAATACAAATATATTAATCAGTCTAAGTTGCCTTATCTAAGAGATTAGTAAAAGCTTCTGTATTCAATAATTTTCTATCAAAGGCAAGGGACTTTTTAAATAATAAAAAGAAAATCAGGCAAAAAGTCTTATTTTTAAAGAATACTTTAAAATCATTAATAAAGGGAATAAGTGTTGGTCTTAGTGACATGTTAGCAATGGTTCCTGGAGGGGAAAAAAAAAAAAAAAAAAGATAAAAAATTGCTGAAAACAAAGTTTAGATTTGGCAACTCATTTCACACCCATCATTTTTTCACAGTTCACATATTGGCAAAATAATTTATGCAAGAAAATAAAATTATCCACAATATGCCAAAGCCATTTCATGTTGAACAATCTGGAGATAATTTTTTTACATAAACAAGTTGGATTGCTCTTTGATGCTACCTAAATTATAAGCTGTCAAAGATGCGCATGCTAAAGTTACTTTTGCAATTAGTAATCTTTCACATTGAGTCCTATGTAAAATGACTCCTTTGTAGTCTGAATGCTTATGATTATCTTTAAAAGAAAAAGTTATATTTTTAAGAACAAATGCATGTATCTCAAAAGATTATGTGTTGAAGATGAACAGTAAAGATTTTCTAAATTCTTCCATCGAAGGACATTATACTAACAGTTATCCATGAAAGCTCTGAAAACTGTGTTTGATACTTGCACTCAAAAATCTATTGAATTTTAAGTTATTTCCATTACACTGGTGGGGTGTTGCAGCAATTTTCCTGCTGGTGTCATTGTCACGATACACTGCCCCTTTCCTAGCTAAGGGTTAGAACTTCATTCTCCCAGGAAATCCAAAGGGGTAAAGAGAAGTATAGCAAATACTTAAGAACTAAAAATTATACATTGATGGGTGGCCAAATATTAAGATGAGAATAATTCTAGGTCTGGGAACCTGAGTTGTATACACACACATAAACATCCAAAGACACGCAAACATGTGCACACACACATATCTTTCATTGTGGATATAAAACTTTTGCAGGAGACCTATCTGGATCCTCTGCAACATAGGGCTTCAAGCATATTGATGGTAGGACTATGGTGCAGTATATATTTATGGAAATTGTTTACCAGGCAGTTAAAAACTTTCATTTCTTCTTTGATTTTCTACATGTATGATGTCACTTCATTACTCCAGAAATCACTCAAAATGAATAGATGGTACAAACAATATATAAACATATGTTCACTTACCTTAAAACCCATCATAAAGTATTTGTTCTGAAAGCTGAAGGCTCTCACAATTCAGAGATCAACATGCACGCCGATAATGCATAAGAGCAGCAAACATAAACTGCAAAATTTCTCAGGCTCATGAGAAGTGTTAAAACATTCTCACAGGTCACTGAATTGTCCTACATTTCAATTGAAATCTAAACCCTACCAACTGCTTCCTCCTTTCCCATTCATTTTCTCTATGTGCTGCGATAGGCCCCTCTCTTTTATCTCCAAGAGCATTTCCCTTTTCTATGTTCTTCCTACACTTCAGAGGAGTAACTCCCTTGCCTCCCACATTCCCTTTTTACAGTGCCAAGGCTTGGCTTGCATTCAGTAAGGATGAGGAAGACAATTAACCCTGTATTTGCTATAATGCTTGAGCTGACTTGTACCTGGTATCTGACTGAGCAAGAATGTCATCTTGGATCAAGTGAAAAACTGGAATGAAATCTTGGAATATGTTCATGTGCTTGCCTTTACTTTTTTTCAGAGTGTTCATCACAGAGGGGCATGTCTGGGGAGGTCCTCTGGCAAACTAAGGAACTTAGGCATTGTAAAAATTATGGCAGAATGAAAGAGACCTGAAAATACTGATAGTTCATTGCCTTTAAGGTTTACAGCACCTTTCATGCAGAAAAAGTACCACATGTGTTGAGAGCAACCATTTTATCCATCAGTAAAATGTATCTGCTTTGAGGGAAAAAATGCAACTAATGTACTTTTTGTGTTTCTGGTCCGGTCAGTAGCCTAGTTAGGGACACAGGGAGCCAAGGCTTTTGAAAGAGGGAGGGAAGATCAATTTATAGTGTACTAGAGTGAACTTCCTTACCATATTCTTTAAAAAATTTGGTTTCCGCACTGTGTCCTGGAAGTCAGACTGGTTTAACTTCTCTGTGTGATAACCAGAATAAATACAAAATTATTTCCACCTCCTATTTTTTTCTCACCAAAGGTTAAATTCCACTTTCACTGGAGGTGTGGTGAGATCTAACTCAAGCAATGAGTTTTGCAGCCACTGGAGCTGTATTCACTAACTGATAAGCTCTAACCATGTCAATGGCATGTATGTAACATAGTGAATTATTCCTTAGACAATCCCTTAGTACAAGTGGTCAGTGTCTTAGAGAAACAGGACAACTCTGTCTGGAGACAGAGGACTGTGATTCCATGTGTAAATCAATATAAATAATTTGGTTTACATTTCAAAATGTACTATAAACATTTGAAAACAGACATATTTGCCTTCAGAAAAATCTCATAATGAGGAGCTCTATGTTACCGTTATCCAAATGGTTTTGATTCTCAACTCCATACACCCCTAAAAAAAAAAAAAAAAAAAAAAAATAGAAATGCCAAGAGCAATCCTCACCTTAGAAGAAGAGTAATTCATTGTGTAGACAGATGTATCCTAAAACTGATCTAGGTGATCCTGTTCTGGCAGGGGGATTAGACTTGATGATCTTTTGAGGACCCTTCCAATCCCTAATATTCTGTGGTTCTGTGATTCTGTGAAAACCAAGGAGGAAAATACGTACCCAAACTGTAATTTCAAACAGAAACCTCAGATCAATTTAAAAAACAAATCCAAAAAAAAATCCCTCTTGAACATAAGTGTTTTAAAATGCACTGATAATAGAACAATAGATATTTTTTTTATTATGGTATAATCATGTTACAGTACCCCCACACTTTTAGTAATAGGAAACAAATAATGTTGTAATATAAGCTGCATGAAGATCTTTAAATACTAGCCATCACAGGTCCACATGACTTATAGTACATAATGACAATCAACAACAACCAGTGGAACTTTAGTCAACCAACTTGCAATGCTTTTACTGTTTTATCATATACTGCTCTACAGTTTGTTCTTTCTGTCACCAAACATAATACATGGTGAAGAGATGTGAATTTGAAGAACTCTGACAAATTTGTATTGTTCGTATGTTACATAAATTATATTTTTCTGTGATGGGGACTGCTCATGCTCTTCACTTGAGATTATTAAACTTTTGGCTTTGGGAATTTCTGGACCATATCTGATTTTGTTGTATATGTATTTCACTGGTGAGGGTGGAGGAGAAGGTGCTTGTATCTTCTTTCTTCCTCTGGAAGTTATTTTACCATTAAAAATAATCATAATACATTTTCTCTGTAAGCCATAAGCAAACAATGAACTACAGTTGAAGACCTACGTACTTGCTTTTGGACAGAAAGAGATGGTTGAGTGCCTAGAGTGTGGAAAAATGAGCACTTTTATCACCTTTTTCCTACACTTTACACTGACCAGTGACACAAAGAAAGCTTCAGAGAATTTATTTACAATACTGAGCCCTTGCCGAGAAACCTCTCCGAGTTAAATTACTCAGTCAAAATATTTTTGTCACCTTGGATGTAACTACACTAATCAAGACACTTCATAAGATTATGTAATGCCAGTCCTGGAGGAGATAAAGCTTTATCAAGTACATTTCTTTTCCAATACACAGATTCTCAGACTAGAGTCTTGTTGATCTTTTAACATCACTAGTACTTCTCTTGCATGAACAAGCATCTGCATTGACTGGGTGACGATATCAGCATATCAAAGACTCTGTATTGAGTTTATTTGAAACAATAGTAGTCTTTTATGGCCTTTATGATGCACTCTTGAATCAGTTTGATCCTTGTAAATATAGATGAATTTTTATTTTATTTTTCACCCCAGTTCCAAAAATACATACATAAATTTGGAGTGACTTTGAGTCAATGACCTGTCCTGGTTATTTAAAACTCTACAACAGAGAAATCAAGACCAGTGACATTGTGCAAGATTATCAGAATGCGGATCTTTGTGTTTTCAATTTTCTTCAGTTTGTATTTCATAAAGGTTTGTATGCTGGATTCTCAGGTGGCATAAATCTGAATTGATTTCTGTCTGGCATCAGTTATAATAGATCTTGCTGTGTGTTCACAGAAGTCTTATTCTCTCCTATGGAACTATCACATCAAGCGTGTGAAGTATCCATTTTCTTGAAATGTAGTATGCTTTACAAGTAACATGTAGAGGTAACAGATTTGAGGATAACATATTTTATGCGTCAGTATGTATTTATGGTGTTGAATCCTGTCATTCTTTTGATCTAAACAGTATTTAACTATTGCTTTAGACTCTGTGTCACGGTTTAGGGTCAGGGCGGCCCCTTAGATCTATAACAAATGCTCTCTGTTAACCCCCCTG
>JANHFX010014877.1:0-21133 GCA_027560015.1 Chloroceryle amazona | reverse complement strand
GGTCAGGGCGGCCCCTTAGATCTATAACAAATGCTCTCTGTTAACCCCCCTGCCTCCCCAAAGGGGAAGAGAAAAAGGAATAAGGGAGAGTGACTTAGTGATTAGAAAAGGAAACTAGAACAGCTTTAATTATAATAATAATAATAATAGAATATGTACAGATACAAAAGTAGTATCGAACCCAACCCCCCTGATTGTAATTACATCACCATCACCACTGATGTTGTAGAGCAGGCACCAGGGGGTCCCAGACTGGGCCCTGCAGCGGACAGGAGCTGTGTTTAGGAGCTGGATTCTGGTACTGGGTTCCGGAACACACCGATTTTTTGGCATTTCTTGTCACTGATAACATAATTTGCAATGGTTATGTCTTTTAAGCTCATGGACTTTTTCTAAGTACTCCCACTATGGTGAGGATAGAAATTTCCTGCCATTAGGTCTGTTGGGTAAGCAGATGAGAAACTTACAATCAAAATCAGGAGAAGCAGAAATAAACTAGGAGAACAACAAGCAGGTGATATGAATAATTTCTAGATCAAGTATGGAAAAAAATGGGTGTAGTAATAACAAAATCAAGAAAGGCTCTCTCATTAATTATACTGTTCAGTAATAGCTACTGAGAGATGTGTATTTTTAATAAGGGTAGTGTAAGTTTTCTGTCAAACTCATTCTTGATACTTTTCATGCTGGAAGAGTACAATGTCTAGGAGTAAAAACTGTTGTACAGAAGTCAAAAGGAGCATCACTTCCGCTGCCTGTGTAGTCACCTGCTTGTGTCGTAGAATAGTTACTGCCCACAGTCAAGTAACAGCCTGGAGAGGTCTGGGTCATAAAAGTCAGCAACAGCTTAAGTGAGCTGAAGAGCAGCAGAAAACAGTCAGGTTTTTAGGAGTTTTTCAGCTTTGATCTGTGGCTTAGTTATCCTGCAAGAGGAAGGCTATGATGGAGGAGAAATAAGGGTTTTCCTTGTTTCTCAGCAGATAGTGTGTAAAATATTATCCTGTAGGGAGTAGGGAGGTCCCTGAAGAAAAAGGCACAACTGAGGCACTGAACTTACTTTGGAAGAGAAATCTTGGTGAAAATAGAACTTGCATTCTGTCATTAAGAGTTTTACAGTTAGATAACCAGAGTTAATATATCACCTTATGCTTTTACATCTCATGTACTATCATTCCATAGGTTTTGAAAATCATCAGGACTATTGCTGGGGATGAGGGAGGAAGGACTGACTAACAGTGGCTACCTAGTATAACTGCCCTGCAGTAGTAATTTATGCGCCAGTAAGCAAGAATAAAAGTATGTGCCTCCAGAGGAAAATCCAGCTGCCCTTGCATTAATAGTTTAACCACTGCCTGCTTAGATATTCTGACTTACACTACAGATGCAATTACCTTCCTTCATTTACTTGAGAGGGAACTGCTAGTTCTTAACTTTGATGCTGAAGGTAAGAGGACTGAAATGCTTAAAATAGTGCTGTGGATCATGTCAGTCTGATAAGTTCCTAGACCCAGACCCAAAGCTGGTAGGTCTGCAGACCTTAAACATTCTTGACACAATTTTGGGCATGAAAGTGTCACAAGTATATGACATAAAGGAGAGCTCAGTCTCCCTGTCTGAGGATGCATCTACATTAGTGTTCTAGAACAGAGATGAGTGTCCTGCTCTCCTTCACCCTCCATTGTTCAGTTTACATGCCAGAGCCCACAGAAGGCACACAACCTGGATTCTTCTAAATTGAAGCTTTGCTCACCCATAGTAGCTGGTGCTACAGAACCTGAGAGTTTAGTCACCTGATCAGCTCAGTCTTTGAGTAAATTAAATGATATTTTCATGTGTAAGTATCAGAGGCATTGCAGCAGAATATTCATGATCCATCACTGTCTTTGGGCAGTCTGTCAGGTCTCAGCAGCCCACTGTAAACTCTCCATGACTTGGCTGCTGGCTCTCTATTAGAAAGACCCATCATCACTTCTCGCATAATTACTCTCTTATAATTATTTCTGTAGGGCTTAGTGTGAACAACATTTATGTTTGCACCTGTTGATTTGTGGCAACAGTCTGATTTTCTCAAGTAATTCAATGAAGTTCTGCCAGCACTAGGATGTCAGAACAAGTGAAAAACCTGAATAGACACATTTGTCAATCACATCAGGTGTCCGAGATGAAATGATTGAATAAATGAAAGCTATTTTCCTAGTGAGCAGCTGCCCTCATAACTAAAGATGCTGTTAGGATTAAAGCTGTGCTGCTAGCTATTTTTGTTGTTGTTGTTGTTAAGGAAAAATAAAGTTTATTCTTACAACATTTAATTTAAAATAAAATAGCTAAGTATACTTCATATGAAAAATACATAAAAAATAACCTTTTGCTTCCCCTGAATGACAATGTTTGCCTTGAATATGAGCACCTGGTATTTATTTTTTAAAAATACAATCAAAAGAAAATCCTAAATAATAATAATAATTAATGTATTTTCAATTGACAGTCAAAATGGTGATTCTATTACACTTTTCAAAAATTATTTTCAGTTCACAATGAAGCAATTGAGGGAGGCCAAGTTTTCTTAAATAGCTTGACACTGTCACAACCAGAAAAGTCATAGAATTATAGAATTGATTTTGGTTTTAAGAGACCCTTAAGATCATTGAGTCCAACTGCTATACAGCACTGCCAGGACACCACTAAACCATGTTCCTAAGTGCCACATCTACAAAACTTCTAAATATGTCCAGGGATGTTGACTTCACCACTTCCCCAGACAGACTGTTCAATAACCCTTTCTGTGAAGAAGTTTTTCCTAATATCTAACCTAAATCTTCTCTTGCACAGTTTGACTCCATTTCCTTAAACTTGAGACCAGCATTTTCTGCTTAGAGACAATACCAAGACTGAGACGATTATGGACTGGATTCCTTCACAAATTTTTACCATCTCTCAGGTCCACAGTTAAACTTGAGCTTCCTCATGCTGCTTGTGGGAATATGAGAAGAACACTTAAATGAGGAGCAATTGCTTATGAAGCTGTGGTACCTGCTTAGCCCGCTTTCAGCCTCTGTGTGTAGTTCTTTTCATCTTAATACTCATATTGCAAGTTAGTTAAAGCAGATGCCTTTAAAGCAGAAGAACTTTCATGTTCCCCATCTTTAACATTTTCATTGATTTCATTTTCTATTATACCATGGTAGTCATGAAAACCTCTGTGGGATTAATGCCTTTGACTAAGAAGCAGAGAAATCACTGTAATTTTCCTTAACCTTCTGCTGAATTTGGAGTCTGCTGAAACCTGAAGCTCAGGGCTTCAAGCTGAAAAATAAATTCATAGTGTGTGGTATGAAAACTGCTGGATCTCTCTGGGGTGCAATATAATTTTCCAACATTTTGGTTATAATTTACCCCTTAATATACGTAATTTAAAACATGTTAGTGTGTGTCTTCTCACAGGCAATATATTCAGGAGCCACTAAAATGTTAATTAAAGATGGTTTCATATAGCTATGTCTATATCTGGATGACCTATAGAAATTATGGAGATGCTGAATTATTAAGACCAGGATTTTTTTGTTTCAGAATGAAATGCAGATTGCATTTAACATAAATAAAGCACATTTGAAAATGATAGTTTATTAATTTATTTATTTTTTACCTCCCATGGCTAAATTTCTATTGTATTTTAACATTAGTATCATAGTATAGCTTAGGTTTCAAGGGGCCTCTGGAAGTCCAACTTCCTGCTCAGAACAGACCAACTTCAAAGTTAAATGAAGAGACTGTTGTCTTGTCAAGATTGAAATATCTTAAAGGGTTGATACTGTACTGCCTCTGTGATCATCTTGTTCTTTTTTTCATATATATCCAGCTGAAATTTCATTCATTTCAATGTGTGACCAAAGATACATCCCTTCTGTTGTGCTCTTCAGATGAAAGTCCGTATCTAGCTGTGAAGAACTGCTGTGGGTAAAATGACTTCTCCATCACTGAGGAAGTTAGAGAAGTTAATCCATCAACAGAACTCAACCTGTCCTAGCAATAGTTTTAAGAGACATCAAATAGGGTTGTATCACAACACAGAAGATAGCAGTCTTTGTGAGCTGCAGGCTTTGTGGCTGTCATTCCTTCCATAACCACTGACTCTGTCCAGAACTGTGGAAAGCTTTCTCAAGATTTTCTTCTGGAGTAGCTTTCTGAAAAACATCTGAATAGACCCATAGTCAGTTTTAGTAAAAAAGGTAACAACCAGAGATCTGCAAACTGCTCCTTTTCAGTCAGGTCATAGGACCATAAATTTAATTAAAGAAAACACAGCAAACCAAACCAAACCAAACCAAAACAAACACAAAACAAACACAAAAAAACAAACCAAACCCCCACAAAAAAAAACAAAACAAACAAAACAAACAAAAACAAACAAACAAACAAAACCACAACCAACCAACCAACCAAAAACACACAAAAAAATCCCAAACCAAACAAAACAAAAACCAACACAAAAAATCCAAGAGTTACTCAGTCTATTGGATTTACTGTAAGGAGAGCTCAATTTGGCCTTTCTCAAAAAAATTAAAGGGCTACATTGTTGGTTTGTTTTGTTTTTAACAAGATAGCAAAAAATTGTGCTATATCTATTAGGCTTTGTCTGATTTTGACTACAAAAGCAAAATCATGTTCAAGTCAAAATTTAGAGCAAGCTACAAATAGAAATCATTTTAACCATGAGTACCAAGGAAGCTACATTTTCAGACAAACGTTTTGTCTGCCTGCCTCCTCCAGTGTTATGAATTGCTTTCCCATTTTGCTCTTGTTCATGTTTATAGCTTATTGTTTTAAAATAAAAGCTAACGTAATTGTCTTCTTTCTATTACCCTGGTGCCTTTATCTTCCTCTCTTAGGAGACTTCTCTTATTCTTTGCACCTTCAGAGCCCGGTCCAGGAAACCACAGATATTCTGTTTCATAACAGTCGTGTGCAAACAGCTGAATGACGAGCATGTCGTGATTTGCAGACAATGGTCTTCCCTATAGACTTCCCTATGGACTTCCCTATAGACTTCCCTATAGATGGAATGCACATCAAATGGCTCTCAGTGTCTGGAACCCTGCTTTCCTGAGTGGTCTGAGGGACAGGTCATTGTCTGACCTTTGTCCTTTGATACTTCAGTCTGCCGTGGCTTAGCCATCAAGACAGTATCAATGCTCATACTACCAATGTGGCAGCTGTTCCTTTCCTGAAGTGGTGGGCGAGCAGGGAATGATTTATATCTTGCACTGGATGCATCTGTACCACAGAGTTCACCACAGTGCAGAAACACGTTGGTTAGCTCTCAGCAAACTCATCTCAGGACCATTAGACTCAGCATGAGCTCCAAGCAGATTCAATTGACTATTTTATTGTTTCTCTTCTTGTTTAAGGGTTAAAGTGCAATGAAAGCCAAGCTACACTTAGAAGCTGACTTAAATTTCACAAAGTCCCTTAAGAGTGTTCAAGATATTAAAAATAAAGGTGTTTCTAGTCAGGCCGAAGCTCTATGACTTTTAATTTCTTTTTATCTATTGTTTTTTGCAATCTTTTGAAGGCAACTCATCTTTAGCTATGTGATATGAAGTCACTCCATTGATTAAAGAGATGCTGTAAACAGAAGCAGTGTTTTTTTTGAACATCAGTGTTCAAATCTACCATTTTTTTATTCTGTATTAAAAGTCGTCATAGTGAGTTGGAACTTGAAAAAGTACCATGAACAGTTACCACAACCCTTGATCACTGACTGTGCTGTGAGATCAGTTTTCTGTACAATAAGGCCATGCCTATACTAATAAGCAACGGAATCTGTGCGAGAACACAGAAGTAACCACCCTGTTAGCACAGTTCTTGGCAGACTTTTGGAAATAAACCAATTAACACCATCCCAAGCAATCCTGGAGCATAATTTGGGGATGTCATACTTTAAGGATTGTTCCCAGTAGGCAGTTTGACTGTAGTTACCTTGTTCTGAAAGTTATTCAAGACTAGCTGCATAAATGTAGATAGTGCCACATCATTTGTATTCATCTGGCCTATTTTATTTACCAGTATAGACATAGCTTTTAGAAAAGCACCAAATTTGGCAATAATATTTTTATTTGTATTGTAATTCCAATAAATCTCTTTTTCTCTCCACCACATTATTATTTTTTACTGCAAAGCCATTAAGCTGAACAGTTCTTTAATAATGATTATCAAAGCCAGGATTGCAAAAGGAATAAAAAGAACCCAAACATTGAATTTTCTCATAAATTGTCTCTATGACATGCTTAAGGTAATAAAAGCTAGTAATCCCAAGAGTAAGCATGTATGGATATTTTGTTAAATACTTTTTAAAAGAACTTTTAATTAAAATATAATATAAATGTACTGACTTTACAACAAAAAATGTCCCACGGCACAATAATTAAGAAATTTCCCAGCTTGTATCTAAATATTAGACTTTCATATTTTTGTGCTGCACAAATGGGTTATCTGAACATGATTATTTCATTTTAAGAAAAACAAAACAAAATGTCACAACAACAAAACCTAAACCTCATAGAGCAGGAAGACAGATAGTTGCAACATGAGGTTTGTGTACACCCAGCATGTTGTGTTTTACCTCAGGAGAAGGTCTTAGGCATGACTCCACTACACTTTTTCTTCAGAGAAAGCTGAATAGCCTAAGCAGCAATTTATTTCCTCTTCTGTTCAACCTAGAAGAAAATTATGTCTTCTTCTGTTGTCTTTGTTGGACAATGTAGGATAGAATTGTGTGTAAATAAACTACACTTTTTTTGGATGCAAAATACACATACACTAATAAAAAGTTGAAAGAAATCTCCTGAATCACTGCTAAAAAGATAAAACTATCAGTTTTCTCGGACAAACATGATATTTCTTTTTATTTCTTAAGATTTATTTTTAATACAGAAAAGACAAGATTTTTGTGTAAAAACAAATTAGTGTACTGATAACTGTTCCAACAAAACATTTGAAATTTCATAGTAGCTCTTTAGGTAAAGGAATAACATTTTTTGAGATAACAAATTTGTATCCCTTCGATCCTTTTAACCTTCACAAATCCCTTAAGAGTGTTTAGGATATTAAAAATAAAGGTGTTTCTAATCAGGCTGAACTACAGCCTAGTTCAGCTTTCTAGTTAGTTCTAGTTAGTTCTAATTAATTCTAGTTACTTCTAGTTAGACTTCAACTGCAATGTTTAGGAAAAAAAATCAACCCAGAAGTGAGAGCAGTTTGGACAGTGAATGGACAGGAGAATTTTCACCCTGGTGGCTGGAGGAGAAAGAACATTAAGAAAGACACTCTTGATCTGTGTAATGAACAGTCAGGTCATAGATTTCAGTTATACCCTTAAATACAGAATCACAGAATCACAGAATTTCTGAGGCTGGAATAGACTTCCAAGATCATCAAGTCCAGCCTATCACCCAACACCATGACATCAGCTAGACCATGTCACTAAGCGCCACATCCAATCTTTCCTTAATCACGTCCAGGGATGGCTCCAACACCTCCCTGGGCAGTCCATTCCAGTGTCTAATCACCCTTTCCATGAGGAAGTGCTTCCTAATATCTAACCTAAACCTCCCCTGGTGCAGCTTCAGGCCATGCCCTCTTCTCCTGTCACTACAGCATGGAGGGTGCAGAAAACCATGTCATCCTGACAGCAAGTGCTTTAATTCTCCTTCCTTTAAAAGCAAGGGTTACTTATTAAAGTACACGCACTTCAACAGGGATAGGAAGTCTTAAGCTTTTATAGGGGTAGGAGATATGTCTTATCTCAGGGTAAATTAATGTATTTTCATTATGAGCTCTGTTTGTGTTTTGAACTCAGGTGGTCTCAGAAGTAGAAATGAAGAACCTATGCCCAGCATAGAGCCAGGAGACAAGGATACCACTTACCCCTATGGCAAATACCACCTGCAGAGCTTGGAGTCACTGCTTCCTTCTTTTTCTCTTGCTCTTCCCTTCATAAAGTACAGCCCAGCCTCTCCTCTGGCAAGGCAGATGATTTAGCAGAAGAGCTGAAACCTCTGCATTACAATAATGTAGTTGATAAAGTTGAGTATCCAGCATACTTTATAAATTATCTATCTGTTCTTGATGTAATTAATTTTACATGACTTCATGGAGTCAGTGTAGTTCAGGTTCCTTCATCCTACCAAGGGCATTAGTCCAGTGAGGTTTGTCACAGGAGGTGAGGGGATACCTGCACTATGGGAGGGCCAAGAACAGAGATTGTTAAGTGAACTGCCAAACAGGAATACTTAAATTGAGACCCGTAACTCCACAATAAGGAAACAAATATCAGTGGTATAATTTTCAGGAATGATACGTTCTCAAGTTTTTCTGAGGAAAGAGTTTACTGATCTCTGACAACAGATACTTAATCCCTTGCCAAGCTCCATTTATTTAGTAAAAGTTCAAAAAGGATACAGAAATGACAATGTATACTTAATATCATTCTCTGGTTTCCTTACAGAGAGGTTTCCCATTGGGTACATGAGTTTCTGTCAGTCTTCCTCTAGATGTCACTGGTTCAACCAGTGGTAACTGGCAGCAGACACATGGCAGTGGAGAAACAGCTGTCAACAGAGTTTAATTTGCCCAAGAGAATCACCACAGAGTGACACTAACCGCCCCAAACAAAGAGCAGAGTTTATTTTAGCTACTGCAGTTGTAACACTCATGGCCAGTTTTGTGCTTCATGAGAGTTTACTTCATTATAAGAAAACAACCATAAACCTATATAAGCCAACATCACAAACACTGATGTACAAAAGATTAATTTAATGCCATATAATATTGAACTTTATCAGAAAAATATAGCAGCCTTATTTTTATTAAAAAAATGAATATGTCTCTTTCAGTAAAATGCATGTTTTAGTAAAGTTACGAAGCACAGCAATAACTCCTGCGGTACGCATGTATACGTATGTGCATGCACATATGTATGTGCTCATTTAAGTGAATGTGTTTTATTTACGCACAAGCATATGACAAATCTCCAATCCATGTAACAGCATTGAGCAGAAGAATTCTGTAAGCTCATTTGAATGTTACAATTCACTGTTGTTAAATATCAAGCAATTATTTTTGGAAAACAATAATCAAAATTACTGTTCCTTGAGATGTTAGTCATAGGTGCTGAACATTAGGAATAATTATATTAATTCAGATTTTTCTGACCTTTCAGAAAACCCAATTTACATCATTGTGATTTTCATAGATAATATCTTGCTTGGTTGGTTTTTTTGTTTGTTTTGTTTTTGTTATTTAAAAGGGAAAGCTTTTAATAACAGTATCCATTATGACCCTTCTTACATGAGTTAGACATCATTTAAGAAAGGTAGCGCAAAACGTAAAAAAAAATCATAAGAATCATTAAGGTTGGAAAAGACCTCTTAGCTGAAGTCCAGCTATCTACCCAACATTATCATGAGCAATAAACCATGTTCCTAAGTGCCACATCTACATCATTTTTTGAACACCTCCAGGGATGGTGACTCTGCCACCTCTCTGCAGAGTCTGTTCCAACAATTGTTCCAATTGTTCATATTTGAACAGTTTTGGAACAGGAAGATTAGTCCGGTCAGATGGGTAATTGTTGTCATCCCACTCTCTATGATGTCAGTCTTGACTGATTTCTACTCTACTACATAGTGATTTTGTTATAGGAGATGGGGGCTCATTTGAGATGCACTGTTTGACAAGGCAAGGAAACATATTTCAGCAGGGCAGAAATTACAAAAAGAAAATCTTCCAGGCAAGAAACATTTGGCTATTTCAGTCCAAAGTGGGGAAAGTAAAGGAAGACTGAAAAATAAATTATTGTCTCCGATGTGAACAGCTTTTTGTTCATAATGCCAATACCATGTTCCTCAAAGAATCCCTACTCTTTAGTATGGGCTTGCTATCCAGCTCAACTCTGCTACTCTTCATGAAGTTGAGTAACCCCTTACTCCACATGTTGTTAATTTTAAATGCATGAAAATTCACAGTAAGTTGTAGCATACTGTCAGAAGAAATATTATATTCTTAAGCCTGAGCAAAATATCTCAATTTGAAAATTGCTGTATGCATCCACATCCACTCAAGTCCACATCCTATACTCACAGATATATTGAAGGGAAGATAAATGGAAATGTGGCTTTGTTTTCTTTTGGGCACAAAGAATTACTGTACTGCTCCCCATGGATGGAGCACATGAAGAAGAGCACCTCTTCTGTGTTCACGGTATAATCCTTTTTCATTTTCAGGAGATCTCTAAAATGGATTCTTCTAACATGCACATGTATGATCCAGGCTAATTTAATTTAGGCAGAGGTTTTCACCAGAAGCTCTCACAAGAGAGATCAAGCATGAAGATAGATACTAGCTGTTGTCTCCATGACCTCTAAAACATAATTTAAGAGAGCTGTACTGTCCTAAGGGTTCACTGACAAAGAGTCCATCTCCTTGTGTCCTGTCTCAAATAGCAGCACTACTGAACAGCTACAGAAGAATAAAATCAGAACAAGCATATGTGCTAATCTGACACCTCCCCAATATTCTTCCAACATTTGTTTTCATCTAAGGGTATTTTTTCATCCCATGAAAGCTCCTTGCACTCACAAGGCCCCTTGGTGATAAGCCCCACTGATGTGTGGCCCATTGCAGGGGGAACCATTTTTCTTTGTTTCAATCTCAGCTCTCATTAGCTCCATATGGTTGTCCATCAATTAACTTAATGTTAAACACACTGAGTCTGTTACCTGTCAATCATCACACACATCAGAGTTAAGTTACTTCATAGATTAAAAAGGAAAATAGAATTTAAACAGAAGATGAGTTCTGGAGGAGTAACAAAAGGAGATCACACTTGGTTCAGAAATCAATTAGTATCTGTGTTGTCAGTAAAATATTAGAATGGTAGTAGAAAATAGTATTTCTTCCCTCAGACAGTAACCTGGCAGATTACATAAGGAGATCTTGCAGGTCCTGTAAGGTTTACTGGACTTTCCTCAGGAAATTGTCCCATTCCTTGCTGACAACAAGATATTGAGGAAAATGGATCTCCGGTTCACCAGAGGAAAAAAATTCACTGAGACTTTAAGAAGGTACTACTTGATAAATTCATGCTGGCCTATAAGGTACAAGGCATAGGATTTCTTCCCTTCTTTGAAGAAAATAACTTGTTTAAGCAAAGACACTTTTTGATCCTATGCTGGACCAGTTCTCCGTGGGGTTCCCAATGCCTCTGTGGTGACTCTTATACCTGTAAGGTAATGTTCATATAACACGACTCTGTTTTAAGATGTCAACCCTGCAGCTCTCAAGTAATAGCCTAGAGATTACTATAAATTCATGTTGCAAAACATTAATAATTTGTGAATCTAAAATTCACACTTACCACATTGTCCAACAAGGAGCATCATGAACTGTCTTCACAGTTACCTGAGCATGTGGACATTCTGCCTGTAACTGCTGCAGAAACCTGTGAAAGAGATTTGGGTTTAATTACATTTATGTCATATTAGTCAAATCATTCTCTATGAACGGTCTGGCTTGAATCCTTGACTTTACTGTACACAGGGATGAGGGCATCCTAGTATATAAAGATATTTATCTGAAAGATATTTTCATATTTTTTCTGTTAAGAGACTTTTTTTTTTTCTGTCAGAAATGAAGTCATATAGATGGCATACTCCTTAACACTGGGTATCGTACAGATGTTTCATACTGCAGAGTATGATGCTACACAAAGTCATGTTAACTCTGAGCATATTAGTGCTGTGTCAGTTCTAAGTAAGATCCCAGGAACACAGAGCACATTAGGATGGTACATTCTGGACTTAGATTTAGCTATTATTTCCAGATACACTATAGATAAGTTTGATGATTTCCTAAACAAGCCATGGAAGAACACTGTATTAGCTGACCTGAAAAATAGAAAACAGCTAATCACAAAATGAAAAAGCAACAGTATCTTCAGTTACAGTGTTCCTGCCCCTGCCATAATCACATGAAAACCGAAGTCCTTATCATCAATGCTTAAATTTGCTGCCCTAGAGAAAAAACTAATCTTGAAACAGATATGAGCAACATCATCAGAGAAAATAGAACATAATCAGAAATACAGGAATGATAACTGGAATTGCCTAGGATTATTTTATTAAATACTCATCTGACAAACAAAACCCCAAAGATAAACCAACCTAATTTAGATGAGATTGACAATAGCTTTAAAAACTAGCAAAATAGAAAAAAAAGGAAAGAAAGTAATAAATATAAATCAGAAAACCAGATTCATGGAAAATGGTTAAAGGAATCAAAGTAGTGGCTGGAAAAATCTAATGTCAACAGTGAAAAGAACAAGTGGAGGGCACTGTTGAGAAACCAAATAATTCCAAAAGTGATGTTAGTGCTTTATTAGAGATGGTAGAATTCTCATAAATAATGATAAGACCTTAAGAAAGGCAGAAGTGTTCAGTAAATAAAACTCTGTGTCCTTGAGAAAAGCTTGATGAGATTTGAATGGTGATTTTTATTTCAGCCATTAGTAAGGAAACATGGAACTCTAGTTTAAAAAACATGTGTATGATCAGCAGGTCTAGAAAACTTGTATAAAAGAACTTTTAAATAAATATCATAGAAAGGGGCTACCTGGGCTCTTCATTTTTATCACTCTTCATTTTATCACTTCACTTTTAGTACACCCTGGAATATCATGAAAGTTTCAAAAGAACCAAAGAATAAAAAGTGTGTCACTACTTACACAATATAACCTAAGTAATTATAGGTCTGTGAGACTGTAACATGCATGTAAAATAATGTAATGAATAATATGGGACTTGATTAATGAAAAATAAATATATGAAAGGCAATTAATGCCAATCAACAAGGGCTTATAAAAGCAACTGTAATCAAACTAGCCTGCTATTTTTGTCCAGATTAAAAGTTTAGTTAATAAATCCACCAGTATTGATAATTCTGACAGCATCTGACTTGCTAATGCAGGACATTCTGATTAAACTTAAGAAATATAAATTGGACATGACAAACAAGGAAAAAAAGGGATAAAAAACTTACATCCTGTTACATTTCAGGACTTGTTACATAATTCCTTCTAAGTACATAGGGATTTTAGCTATATATTTACACTGAAGAGAAATTTTATAAGTTATCTAACTAAAACACAAAATCACTGTTGATAGAAGGTGACCCAGCATGAAAGTAAATAACGCAGAGGACAAACCCCAGATTTTGTATAAGAAATAGTAGTAAACAGTATCTGGAATCTAAAGCCCAGAAGTGTTCCTGATTTCCCAGATGCAGGTACTGGCCCCTGCCACATCCTGACTTCCTATTAGTATGTTAACTGGACATACACCAGCTGTTTTCCCACATCCCTGTCTCCATGTAGGTGAAATCTAAGAGCATGATCTTGTTATCCAAGGAGCAAGCAGGATCTGGGATGTCTCCTGGTGTTCTCTTGCAGGTAAGCTTAGATGCAGACTTTGAAAAGGAATTGCTGATGGCAGAGACAATTGAAATGGTAGGGTCAAAAAGGTGATCCTTGGGTGTATAATTACAGAAGGTGAAGCAGAAGCAGAAAGGTCAGATTGCATCTGCATTCGGCAACAGTTCAGCCTCTATTGGAATGCTAATCCCTTTTGTCTAACCACATTTCAGGGATGCTGGAAATTGCAAAGGTTTCATAGAAAACTTTCAAGGACATAAGAAAAGTGGAAACATTTCACTGTAAAAGTCAAAAGATGATCAGTCTGAGTTAAAGAACTGAAGGAAAAAGCATTACTTAATCCCATTCTATACACCTTATTAAATTTATGTTGCCCACGTAAAGCAGAATTTTTAAGTCTTCTGAATCTATAAAACCAACTTGCAATTAGATTAATAGGCAGAATTTGGAGCTAGACATGTTTGGTTAGTTTTTGAAAGACAGTCTTCAGATGGAAGGGAAATTATTTAATCGATTCTTTATTACAGAGGATGTCATACTAGGTGATCATAGTGGGCCCACACAATAATCTTTGCGTATGAAACAGCTTTAAACAAGGTTTGAAACAAAAATTTGCTAGAAGAACCCCTCTCATTCCCAATTCTTTCATATCCACATGGCAGAATGTGTGTTAAAAAAAATGAATGGCTATTTATTCCTTTGCACTTCTACCCAGTCCTCATCTACAGCAAATTACTGATAGCCTTGCACTAATAAACTTGCTCAAATTTAACAGATGGCTTAGCCAGTGTTTCAAAGTGTCAAAAAAAAACAAACCAAAACAGAAACCACAAGACAAAATCTATCCTCAGTTATCCCTAGTCATCCTCAATAAGTTTAAGATGTCAGCAAATATAAGGGAAATCAGAATCTGACCTTACAGTCATCATATATGAACATTACATCTTGGTATCAAACTAGTTAGAAGTATTTTTCCACATATCAGCACAACTTGAAAACACACCTATACAGAATAAGTTGTATATGTAAACTAGATATCAGAACCAGATCTTTGCTGTCAGATAATAATAAAACCTTCTAATGTAATTTTCTGAAATTTCATGAAGATGAAATAAAACTGCTTCACTGATAGTACTGTTTTCTTAAGTCTAGCTAATTATAACAATACAATTATATTATTGCTCAGAAAATTTAGAATACAGACAGATTTCACACAATGTATGTTGTATGATTGTGTATTATATTCTACAATTTAGCTTCATTAGCAAAACCAAATGTCATAAAATTCAGACAAAGTGGTCATTTGCATGTTATGTTCCCTGCAGAGGTCTGAGATTGTTTTCTTAATTGATGGATCAGTTTTAAGAGTAGTAGAAACAGATTGTGGATAGAATAACAGCACCAAACTGTTTGAGGAAGAAAGAAAAACAAAAGGCTTTTTCAAAACTGGTAAATATTGGTTTAAGTGGCATGCCAAAAAAAAAATAAAAATCAGCATTACATTTAACATTTTGAGTGTATTCCCACAAGGATACTGACTTCAGGAGCAAGATATGTAAGTATCAGTAAACAGGGGGCCATGGGGAATTGCAAGGACTATGCTTTATATCTCCTGTTTTAGGCACCTGGAAACAGGAATTTACATTCGTATTAAAAAGAAAAAACTAGATTTTTTTTTTATTTATTTATTGGTGTATTTGTCTTTATTATAGAATCCAAAGAAATAGCCATGTCTTCCTGTAAACTATACTACATATGTCAGACAAGGGTTAAAACACATGCTGAGCAGATGAGTAGAAATACTTATTTCTGGCACAGTTTCCCTAACATTAGAAAGATATTAGTTAAGTCCTGGATTAACTACATAGCAATTTACTTGAAATGAAGATGGAAAAGCACCTAAGAATTAAACTGTTTGAAGTAGAACCTTTGGGTGAGACATTCTCTGTGCCTCAGTTACCCATCAATGTCATGGGTCACAACATTTCTAAAATAGACAAAAATTTACTGCAAAAGAACGCATCAAGATAATTTAATTTACTAGAATGTGGATTTTTGGGAAACTATAGTGATTCTGTCTGTACCTCACTGAACAATGCCTGCAGTTAGATGAACTGTATTCACTATCAACAGATATCAGAAAAATTTAATCAATTGTGCATAACACCTTTGTGATCTGAATGTCCCTCTTAATGGAAAAAAACATATGCTGAGATGTACTGATGAGTCTTGTTAAACAAATATGCATTCTTTTATTCCATTATGTGGTTTTCAAATGAAGACTTAGGATGGTGTTTATTTATTTATTTTAAGGTAAGTCTTTGATACAGGAATATCCTACAGGAAGCGCAGGTAGGAGGAACAGGAAAGACCATAGGTTAGGACTAAAAGAATATTTTGAGCAAAGCTATTTTCAAAGGTGAATTTTCTCCTAGCTATTTGACAGCTTCCAAAATGTTGCTCATCAGTGGGAAAAGAGATTTTTTTTTCCAGCTCAATTAGAGCACATTCTCCTAAGGAGAGGTGATCATAAAGAGAGTAAAAAAACCCAGTCCAAACAGCCGCTGCTGTTGTATATAAAATATGTAATCATAACAACAATATTTAAAATATCTAATTACAAGTGGAAGAGATTTCCTATTCGTTTATACAAGTTTTTGGAAGTGAAGCAAAAATAAGTGATAGGGGAAAACTATTTTGTTTGTTTGTTTTACTGTGGATATTTTTCCTATAATACCTATCTCCTCTGCACTTATCACGAAAGCTATAAATATAAAAATCATTCAGCTTTTCAGTTTTCCATATGTCTTCCCAAATATCTTTGGAAAATATCACAACCCTTGAAGTGCAGTATTTTATTTTAAAGTTGAAATATTCTTAGAAAATTAGTTAGTGAACTCTGATTTATGGAGAGTCTTGGTAATACTGAGCCCTAATGCAATTATTTAAAAAGTATCAGTGCTATCCATACCACAGAGAAAATTCTGCTGCCTATCTCTTGTGCCAGATCTACCTTCTGTCCCTATTGGTTTTATCTTTTTGTCCACATTACAGTGGATCTTGGGAACAAAGTAATTTGCAAGCTTAAAGCAATCAAGAAAACAGTGGCCTAGAGTGAAAACCAAACCAAACTGACAGTATAATAATGAATTGCAGGATCAAGTATATATAGAAATAATTTTTCACCAGTAAAAATTCAGTCACTTCCCTGCTTCATTGGGCAAAGTGTACAGTAACATTATAAACCATTTTTGGAAAAAAGGGAAGGAAGTTCCTTCCTATACAGAGTCACTTATAGAATGTGGGGAAAATCAGGAAGTTTAAAAGCCTGACAAAAATGAGTAAATTCAAGGAATTATCATCTAAGGGAAAAAAATCACTGTGGAGTCCACTAATAGCAAGATAACTGCTTTTATTTCTCTATCAGCTCTAGAACATGGCTCAATATATAACTCTAATGAACTATTTCAAATATAAGAAATAATTTTACTCTGCAGCATGGAACTGTGTATAGAAGATCTGAGATTGCAAAGGAAGTATCTAAAATTGCATTTTATTTTCATCTTTCCCATAAATATTAAGCAACAGCTAAATGCAGTCAGACACACCATACTGTATCTTCAAGTTTCACAATGAAATCCAACATTCATGGCCCTTTAAGCTCAAAAAGTCTATCTTGAAGGCATATTCCTTGCAGCATAATGTTGCCCTTTATTTTGACCATTTCAAGTTAAACACGAATCTGGACATTTTCTATCATAGCAAATCATCATTGGACTTATGTTACCAGACTGCTACTATTGAAAAAGTATGCCAACTTCTCTGACAGAAATACTATATAGTTTGAATTAATCTCAAGATATGTGACTTGAGGTTCATTTCTGCAGTGCAAAATCACTGTGCAATCAATGAAGCAAGTCACTTAAGAGTGTGCCAAACTAGCGGCAGGAGAGAAGAACTGACAACTGACTTCACAGTTAATGGACCATTTGAATTTGTTACTGGCAGGCCAAGAAACAGAGGCACATTCATGATAGAAATATTTTTGCAAAACAGGTAAAGGAGTAAAGAAAAGCAGGTCACTGCCCACATGTTAGAAAAAACATGTATCGTTCACATATACACTTACCTTTATTAAAAATCCTAATTTTGCAACTGTTGGGCTTCTTTTCCCACGTTCTTCATTTACACAAGGATGAAACAAATATGACCAAGAATTAATTTTTTTCATTTATTATATTTCACACAGCAAAGATCAATGATCAATAAGCTCTTTAATGCATAATTTTGAAAAGGAGGTTGTTAAAAAAAATAAACCACTGTGTTTTAGTCACAGCTCAGCAACATCTGATCAGGCCAGATAACGGTCTCTGAATGGCTGTCAGATTGCAGATATCTGAAAGTTCCGAGCAAAACTGTGATCAGCATGCAGCTCCATTAATCTACCCCTTTCCATTCTTTTCATATGTCATACAATAATGGTAATGAACCAGAAAGTGAGTATTTGTGGACTGCACAATAGACATAAACAATTTATCATTTTCTGTTTAATTAAAGAACAACAATAAAAAGAAAATTATCCGTAACGGTCCAGAGTATGCTGAAGGTTTCAAGATTAACAGACAACTAAATGACTGTGAGGCCCACAGTGACCTTTGCAGATGAGCACCAGGAGAGTAAAGCAGCCTTGGTGTAAGAAAGTGAAAATTACATAAGTGATGCTGGTGGAAATTTGTGTTATGATAGATATGTTAAATAAGAATAACTTTGAGAACTGAGAGAGGCAAAGAGGAAAAGAAAATAGCTAAAGAAAAAAAAAAGGATTTTTAGAGTAGTATTTCCTCTGCTTAACACAGAAGCACTCATACATGTGTGCACAGACTGCATTCTGTGAAACAAAAACACTGAAAAAAAACAGAAATCATGCCACATAATTAGCAGCCCATTTCATTGCAGGCTCACATGTTCTTTCTGGCAACACCCTCCAGTCATGTTTTTAATTGGGCTGGACTGTGCCTAGTAAGCACAGTTAGAAGAGAGACGAGGTGCAGAGTATGTCAAGACTCTCTGTGAGAGCATTGTGCTGGTGCCTAGACCCCTAGGGGATCCTCTCAAACATCCAGGGGAATCCATTCTGTCTTTATTCTTCCCAGAAAGGTAACGTTTGATTTTTCTTCAGGAGATGTCACCATAGCAAGAGGAAAGGGTTAAGCTGTATTTCTTCCCACAACTGTTGGCTAAGCTATACTTTATTCATAGCTTGCACCAAGTAACAAGACTATAAACTTATCCTACATGTGAATGCAAAGCACAGCAGTCATGCTTGAATGGAAAGAAGCCCCAGGAAATGTAACTTTTACGTGAACTATTTACCTTTTAAAAAGCCTGCTTTCTATCAACCTAGAAAATGCAGAGGAAGTAATAGAACAAGCTGAGGAAGCAAAGGAAATGTGTGGTACTTCTCTAGACATCACTCAGCTTGCAGCCTGCCCTTGGCACACACGAGCTGTGCTGTGTCCAGAGCATGCCAGGGAACTCGGGGCAGCCAGCTTCTCAGCAGCAAGGCGGCTGCTTTTATTGGCTTTGTGCATTCAGTGAATAATCGTTGCCAATTCTGCTAAGTGTGGTCTTACAATTTAAAAGCAGTCTCATAAAGAATGTTCCTGAAGGACAGAATTATTTCATGCCTCTATCCTTATCTGTAAAATGGGATTCAAAAGCAAAAATGAGTTTCAAAGGCAAAATTATTGAATATCCACAGTTAAGCCAACAGGGTAGCCTACCATAGATACTCTTTCTCCTCAGCTCTGTAAAAGGTAGCAACAGCCGGTTTTCAAGCATAACAACTTGCAGCCAGACTTGCAATAATAACTAGTTTCTCCTGCTTTACACATTGCTTGGGGAAGAGCGCTGGAAAGCTGCCCTGTGGAAAATGACCTGGGGTTGCTGGTCAACACTCAACTGAATATGAGCCAGCAGTGTGCCCAGGTGGTCAAGGCCAACAACACTCTGGCCTGTATCAGAAACAGTGTGTCCAGCAGGACAAGGGCACTGATCCTGCCCCTGTACTCTGTGCACTGGTGGCACTGCCCTGTGGCACTGGTGAGGCCACACCTCAAGTACTGTGTTCAGTTCTGGGTTCCTCACTACAAGAAAGACATTGAGAAGCTGGAGCGAGTTCAGAGACAGACAACCAAGCTGATGAAGGGTCTGGAGAACAAGTCCTATGAGGAAAGGCTGAGGTAATTGGGTTTGTTTAGTTTGGAGAAGAGGAGGAGGATGAGGAGAGACATTATCACTCTCTGCTACCTGAAAGGAGGTTGCAGTGAGGTGGGTGCAGCCTCTTCTCTCAAGTAAATAAGAACTAGAGGAAATGGCCTGAAGCTGCACCAGGGGAGGTTTAGATTAGATATTAGGAAGAATTTCTTTACTGAAAGAGTAGTCAGGTGCTGGAATGGGCTGTCCAGGGAGCTGGTGGAGTCAACATCCCTGAAGGCATTCAGAAAATGTGTAGATAAGGCACTTCAGAACATGCTGTAGTGGTATGTAAGTTGTTGATGGTTGGACTTGGTGATCTTAAAGGTCTTTTCCAGCTGTGACAATTGAGTGATTCTGTGATTCTATTTTACGTTTTCTAATCAGACTTTAATTGAAATCGCATTAAGTATGCCTGTCACCAACCAATCAGAAGTGGTTTTGATCTCACCCATGTAATTTCTCTGTAACCATAAAATAATTTACAGACAGGATTCACTTCACCTAACTACAGTTGTTTGAAAGTTCATTCTCTAGTTTACATTCATCATTTGTATTAAGTCAGTGAAGCGAGAGAGCCATATCCAGGTAAGTGGCTTGTCCCAGCTGTTTGGGTTACCTACCTCAGAATTGTAGAATCACTCTCTGCAGAGGTTATCCTCTCGCCAAAGACTACTGAAAGCATAAATATTAAACTTGTATGGCACATCTTGCTAAAATTAGCTGAACTTAGTCTGTGATTCATCTCCCCAATGTGTTCAATTTATAAACTGAAGATAATGTTTGTGCAGTTCTCCTTTGTCCATGGTCATCTGAGGTTATACCTAAACCAATAACTACACGACAGATGATCCTTCTACAGATTCTGTAGATTTGTGTTTTCTCATTATGAAAACAAAAAAGAGTATGAGATAGTAGGGGCAATGTGGGTGTACAATAGGATCTTGTGCAACATTTAATGTAACTGAATCCAAAGCATATATCCAGATGTCAAAATGGAAATATTATAGAACATATTATATATGGGAAAAGAATTAATATCAGAAGATTTTAGCTAGGAAAAAGAAAGTTAAATAACAAAAGATTAATTATAAGCTTCTGGTTATGAGCACTTACATTTGATCTTATCATACATGACTATAACAGTGGGAATCTGTGAGTATTACACACTCCAAACTGGTATAATTCAAATAGCCACCAAAAAAAAAAAAAAAAAAAAAAAAGCCAAACAGACATGACTCATTATTGAGTGACAAAATTAATTACCTTGTTAATAGGCTGTTTAAAGAAAAGCACCATGAGACATTGTTGTATAATCATAGAATCATAGAATTGTCAGGGTTGGAAGGGACCTTAAAGATCATCTAGTTCCAGCCCCCCTGCCATGGGCAGGGA
>JANHFX010014875.1:39574-56032 GCA_027560015.1 Chloroceryle amazona | reverse complement strand
GACTATAACTTCCCTTCAGGTAGTTGAAGAGAGTGATGAGGTCACCTCTAAGCCTTCTCTTCTCCAGACTAAACAACATGCTTGGATGATAAAATGAAATCAAAGACCATGCTTCCCATTTCTAGATTCACACTGTTGAGCTATGACAATTCATCACAGATGTGCATGTTTCTGGAAAGTTCAACCTGAAATGACCATAGCTATTCACCAGAAGGGTCATCAAAAGGCTCAATTAACTACTTATGCACCATGTCTTTGAGCTGTTTCCTGGAAGCTTTCACCAAAGGAACTGGAACCAGCTGAGATGCACAGAGTGAAAACCCTTCCCGAACATGGCTATGTAGGAGTGTTTCAGTTTATCTAGTCCATGAAGTAACCTTGGGAACTGTAGGAAAGTTTTTTCTTTGCAGCTTGAGCTTTTATCTGACTCAGCCGCATGTCTAAATCTTTGTTTGCCTTAGAACAGCAGTCATTAAAAATCACTCACTGTATAAAACTCTTTTCATGTAGACGCAGTCTTTTAGTAGTGACGTTCACCCAGCATTTTAATGGGATACAAGGGCCTCTTAAATGCAGACAGCTTTCTATTGGCAACATGAGGCTTCAGACAAAACAAAGCAATGTAACCTCTCAGGAAAGAATGTGGTATCAGCTCCCAGGCTGTCCTGAGGTAGCCAGAGATCCTGCAGAGTGAAATGTTTGTATCCAGCAGCTTGATTGAGCTCCAAATGCTAAAACATGTCCTAGAAAGGCACTTGTAGTATTATTAACAGCCATTAGTTCACAGATGCTAGATTTACACAAGGGCATAAAAACCCTTAGGAATTCTGAAACATCTGGCAAATGGGATCAGGAATGTAATTTTGGCTGGTTTTGACTCATTCACTAAGATGTAAACCACATTTGTAAACCACATCTTAGTGGATGAGTCAAAACCAGCCAAAATATATGAGACGTTAGGCCCATGGACAGCAGCAAGCCCACCGGTCACTCCTTCCCCTCTTGAGTCTGTGAGGTTTGATGTGGATCTGGGACACAGCTACCTCTTAGAGTCTATCACTGGGAACTGAGTGGTGGTGTTAGAGCACCAGGACCTCAGATATCTTGTGTTGCATCTCAGTGCACTTAGTTTGCCTCACTGCTGTAATTGTTTCATAGCATCACAACAATGCAAAATCACTTTCAGGCAGCTTCTTCCATTTCCAAAGGATGAAATCCAAAATTGTTTCGTTTTGAAACCTGCAGGTAAATTCATGGTGTTGTCATCATGTTAAAGGGTCACAGTAACATCTTACATTGATTCACCTTTCTCTTTGAACAGCATTTTTATCTGACTCCTAAATTAGATTTTGGGTGGAGAAGTAAACCAAAGTTTAAAAATCAGTTTTCTATGAGCTTGTTTCTTTAACAGCTTGGATAAATTACAATATTGGTGTCTGTGGCCAAGATCAGATAATATAAAGGAGATGGTGTCTTTTCTTTCTTTTTTTCCTCATATCTGATGTAGGCCTGAAACACTAGGAAACCACTTGGACAGAAAAAATGCATCCACCTTGCAAAGGATAGGCTCCAGACTTGTATTACAGCTGGGAGCACCAGCATCTGTTGTTATCCCTTACACCCAGGTTGCTTCATAGATCATAGTGCCATTGTCCTCAGGCTTTCTACTGTGTTGCCCTACTGCCACAATATGATGTTTTGATCTTTTATCCAAACCTCCTGTGAATGTGATGATATCTGGAGTGCATGAAAATTGCACAACACACACTTGTGTCAAAAGAATAAATAAAATCCATTTCTAAGCTCTGTGCATCATCCAGTAATGTCCATCTAACAAATAAAAGGTAGGTACATAGGTAATTTCAAATAGTTTTGAAACATAAGATTTTAACAGCTTCATAAATAAAATGCTGTTGATGGAACCTGAGAGGCTTTCATATCTCCAGTTGATTAGATTGTAAAATGGCTGAATATAGGGAGAAATCCTACTTCAGGAAGTGTGAAAAGGAATGGATATCAGGAAACACAAGCACAATGCTTATAAAAATATCTTTTTTTCAGTTTATATTATCATTTTTAGAAATAATTTCAAATATACATAGAAACCATGTTAGACAACACAATCATTAGCCTTAAATTCTCCAATTACCTTACATCAGAACTGTCATTCTTTTCAGAAATTAAGATATTGAAGGCCAGAATTTATTCTGAGATGTAATTTTGTACATATGAGGCTCACATAATTATAAGGGTGTTTATATATTTGAATGTACGGTTTTGTCTTGTATTCTTAATATAGTTGAACTAATTGCTCCGACAAGTGATCATGAAAGATCATGAAAGAAGGAGATTTTCAGAAGAACCACTTGAGACTATTCCACTCACGTTATTTGTGCCAGTGTGTTTTTATGTGTCTGCCTCCTGTGCTGTAACACATTAAAAGGATCCTACTCTGCTGCTGTGGTTCATCCACAGTTATCTGTCACAGGCTAGGAAATTCTCTTTAACTTTCACGGTGCCACTGGCCACTATGAACTTGATTTTCTGCAGAAGATAACATAAATTCCAAACTAGCATTTCTTCTATAATATCTTGGTGAGAAATGGAAGGAAAATTTATGCACATGTCCCAGTAGCAATGTGCAGCCTGACTATTATCTGAGGAACAAAGACTGCTGGGGAGAGACAGCACACAATGGCAGGGCTGCACAAACACAACACTACAGTCATTGGTAACCAGCTGCACCGGTGGAAATTCCAACTGGATCTAAAGAACAACAATCTTCACCATAAGAGTTGTTAAGTACTTGGACAGGAGCTCACAGAGGCTGTGGGATCTCTGGCCTATAAAATTTTCTAAAGACACAGGGATGAAGCCCTGAGCAACCTGGTCCAAACACAGAATTGGTGCTGCTTTGACCAGGAGGTCTCTGCCAACTGAAGTGATTCTATTTTTCTCTGTCTTCTCATACAGGAGAATAACTTGGAAATTGAGTTCACCTTGCTCCAAAAATGCTTCATCCATGCATAGACCTTTTAAGATAGTGGTTTGCAATCTTTATCAAACTGACATGAAAATATTTCCAGTGGTGGTCCAGATCTTAAGAGCAGCTTTAAATCTCTTCAGAAGAGGTTTCCTGTATTTAGTTATCTTTCACAGATTGCTTATTAATAGGCCACAGTAGCCTACGTGTCCATATGCCACACTGAAAACTCTTGTTTTGATGTTTCTAATGAGAACAATGTTGAATCAGACTTGACTTTGATTATTTTGCAAAACCATCCTCTCTAAAGAAATAAATTTGCACTTAGTAGTCTGTGCTCTCTCTGCCCATCTCTTTTTCTTTCTACGCTTAGACTCCCCTTGAGTAAACAACCGATAAACCAAAGAACATCATATCCCATTTTTATGTAAGAGAATGCAGAGTTTATCTCTTAAAATATTGTGAAATGAGAAAAATAAGCTACTTGGCATTGTTAGAAAGAAAATTAAATGCAAGTTCTATCTGATAAGATTCTATTTTCTTATAGAGCAGTTGTTTTACACATTAACACAGAAAGTCATACCAAAAAATGTACGCATTCATGGCGAGAGTGAGACTTAGAAATCTACGCCTCATTCTACTTTTTGTACAAAAGAACGGAGGAGCTATCTTAATTACCTGTTTCCATTTTCCCATCTTGTGCTGCAGGCCCATCAGGAATTACACTCTTCACCTGGAGAAACTCATCTGGCTCATCCCCACCAATGATGGTAAATCCAAAACCCATGTTGCTTTTCTTAAGAGTTGTGCTGAGGAAAGTCCCCTTCAGCTGTGATGCATCACGGGTGAAGAGTGGTTTTTCTACATCAGTCAACACAAACAAGAAAGACAAAACTTCTGATCTAGTCACAACACAGTGGGGACAGCAGATAACAATATTGGCTGACAGCAGGTGACAGTGATGTCCAAGGAAAAAACAAGGAAATAAAAGAGTGCAGGCATTCCAGGAAAAAATATCTGTGAGTTCTTGTATTAATACAAAGCTTAAGACGTATATCTTATCTGTGGCAGATCAGCCATAAATGGGGAGTTATAAATATTCTTTCATATTGGAAATACATTTAGAAGTGGATATTGTGCAGCTAAAATAATTACAGCAATAAAAATGATCTGTGAAGTAATTTTGAAACCTCTTTCCTAACACATAAATTCAGCTTTGTCTACAAAGTAAAACATTCTCCATCATTTCCCTCCCAGCTGCAACAAGGAAAATATCCCCTGCCTATCTTATTCCATTTGTTAACAAGCAATGTTAAGTATTAGGTGAGCTTTTATCTCCAAACACGTGGGGCTTTTAGCATCCAACAAGTGACACATAACTGCTGTGCAACCTTCACGTCCCCTCTCCGCGTGCCTTGGTGTGCAGTGTGGGTGGCGGGTGCTCCCTGTGTCTCTCTCCCATGCTGTGCTTGGTGAGGAAGGGTGGAAGGTGAAAAGGTTGTAACTCCAACTGCCCTTGCTTTATGGGGCTCAGATGGCTGGCAGCCAGGGACATACCATGCAGCCTGCACATCCCAGCGGGGTCACGCCGGCACTGGGACAGGTCATTCACGCTGCGGGACCTCTTGGGAGCAGGGCGCAGGTGGGCGAATTTGGGTCTAGGTAAGGTTGATGAGGAGCTTTCTACTGTTACAAAGGAGAACAAGCCTCATTCTGTGGCTATAATCTTTATGTTAAAATTTATTCATCTCTATCAATACTGTTTGCTGCTTGTACAGCTCATTTTAAGCACATTAATTTTTATGTTACCAAGAGGCTGTATTCTTGTAAACTCCTATAACACAGTGCTTGAGGCTTTTAACTTAATTGATGCTTGCTAGATGATCGAGCTTAGAAACATACCAAGCATCAATTAATGGTAATTTAGAGAAAGTGCAATTAATTATTTCAGTGTTACCAACCTCGGGTGCTCAAGAGTCATACATTCCCAAGAATAGAATTTATGATTTTATTTAGAAAATTACTTTGGGGTTCTTATTGTGCTTTCTGTTTCTTAGCCTTAAGGAGATACTAGGGTCAACTTTTCTTTCTCTGCATTTCTGAAGGTTAGAGTATTTTGGGTGACTCATGAGTCCTGTAACTCTGGGAGCTCAGACATTTAGGGGACCAAAATGCTAGGAGATCGCTGATAACGTTGTGATAATTGGCAACACTACTCTTTTAATCAGACTATTACAAAATCATGGTCACATAACAGGAGAGCATGATCTTCGATCTTAACTAAAACAGCTTATATAGTACTGTACCTCGGAAACCTTGGGCCTGCATAGGCTTTGTTCCAAGTTCTGCGTTGGGCATGTTATGCTGCTGTAGCTTCCTTTTTGCTTCTAGGACAGGGTTTTCAAATTGTGTTCTTCTATTTATGTGGCTGGAAAAAAATTGTTTTTGATTAAAAACTGGGTTTATTTGGGGAAAATGATCATTTTCACAGTAGGATGCTGTAAGTTACTTAGATGTGTGTGGTTAGAGACCACAGTGGTTAGAATCCTCAGTGGGCCTGAGCATGTCCCTTATACTCCACGCAATTTTGCTGGGGATGAGAAATGCACAATCTAGTGCATTCCATAATGAACAGCACTGAGAAGTGTCCTATCATTTCAATATGCTGAACTCTGCTACAGACAAATGGTTTTGATCTATGGGACTCCATATTAAATAGAAGTACTGCTGAAGCACGCTACAACGACAGTTTTTCATGTCTTCAGCACAAGCATTGTTCTGTGCATGATTCAAAGGATCTGAACCATTTTCGTACATTACTAACGATTAGCTGTGAGTGAAATTACTTAATCACTTACAGAAGAGGTAAAGCCTAGAACATAGAGTGCTTTTATGATTGTGGCTTAGAAATAAATCTAACACAGGAAATAAACTGAAGATGAATTCTTTTTAATTCTATGGTATATATCGGCTCAACTGTACAGAAAAAAATCAGCTGTTGCAGAAACTAAATCAGATGGTAGATTAGAACTACACAAATAAATATATGAAAAATAAGAAAACTTAATGCGCACAGTTTTTCTTGATGTTTTACATTTCCTACAAAAAGTCAGTGAGTACATCTCTGTCACTATACAACTTTCTGTATTTTGTTTAGAAGTACTATCTTAACTAGATGCTCGCGTTGTATCCTTGATTTTAATTCTTTAATTTAAAGCATACATTTTATCAGTCAATGAGTACTGTTACAATCCTGTCCTTTGATATGTTTCACATGTTTTCTAAGAAGGAAAAACAGTTTAGTGGGCTATCTGAACAACTCCACAAGATAGGGTCATAGTAGGATCACAGATGAGAAAAGGGGCTTGTGCTGCAAATGTTGTTCTGGGAAAATAAATACATATGTACAGAGGGCAGGTTTTCAAACATGTCACTCCTTGTTTGTTCTTGCTAAACTACTATGTATTGAGTTCTTCCAAAAATCCAATCCCAGTCTTAGGTTTTAAGAACTTGGAGAGATGACTTGGGAACTTCTGAAACTCTTAGATCCTAAAAAGAGTTGAATACCTTCAATTTATATTGAAATGACCTTTTATGACATATTAAGCACCTTTCAGGTCCCTTGGGATTCATATCCTAACACTTTTTCAAAGAAAGTAAGTGGAAATGCTATTAAGTGAGGTAGAGGAAAGGCAGCAAGTCCTGTGGGAGTGCAATACTCTTGAAAAATCAGGATATAGTAGCCAGAGTTAATGCAATGAAAAGATTTCCAGTCATGTAAAAGAATATTTGATTTAATGAGAGGAAGTAAATGTGATAAATTCTGGAGTTGCTACTTTACTAACATGGCTATAACTCATTCAAGTGGCTGCTAACTTGCTCTCATGCTCTACAATTTTGATTAATAGTTTTCTGGTAAATTTTAATCTATGCTGCAGACAGAGAACTTCGCTTTTATTTCCTTCCCTCTTCAGACCAGCTGTTTAAGACTGTAGGCTTCAATTTCCTACACTTTTTCTTTCTTTTTAGACCATCCTGTAACTGATAGGATCTTCCTCAGCTCAGTCTATAGCAAAGCTAAAAATGTATGATGGGAGACAAACTTCACCAGTTAAAAATGGAGAAAGACAGGACTTAGATGCATTAAATAGGGTAGCTAACATTAGCATGAAAAAGGTAATTTTCATGCTGCCACCTATCATGTGATGTATTTCAATACTGCAAAAGAAATATTTTTGCCCTTACACAAGGCAGTGATGAAACATCATGTGAAATACTACGTAAGGTTTTGATCACACATGACTGAATAAAATGAATCCATAGAAAAAGTTTTACAAGAAAAGCAATGAAAGAGAGAGTCTTCTATGATATAAGACCAAATGAATTTTAGCTTTTAGTCATGCAGAATTAATTCTCATACATAGTTGCATTCTATGAATACCTTTGGAAGTAAACACTATAATGCATTAAAGATGTCAGGATTTCAAACATGAAATCTGTAGGCTGCTTACAAGCAGGAGTGTGAAATTATGAAACAACTTCCAATAGCAGGTATGGGGCAAAGTATCTATCTTGTTTTATGTTAGCATTTGATAAAGTTAAAAATAGGGTTGCTACACCGTGTGTTCTGTTAATTGCTTCAACATAGGGATCATGTCTTCTTTTAGAGGCTCTAAAGACCTGCCTTGGTCATTAGTTGTCTTTACAGAAGAGCATGGTTTCCCATAGCTTATGTGCTGTATTAGGCAGATGTAACAGATATCCAAAATCCCACTACAGATCTGCACTGAGGACCTTGAACTGTGGTTACTGTCATACTATAACTGCAGGGCCCACCGCAGTGCCACAGTGGGCATCTTCTAGACTTAAGCTGCAACTTGTAAAAATGAGATTGTAGCTAATATAGGATGTGCCCATGGCTCAAGGAACACCAGTTCTGGTGATACTGACACAGCTACAATCTGTCATCCACTGCCTCTCTTCAGTTTCTAGGTAGAGTTTAAGTTGTGGTTTATCCCATTTACACAGAAATGTCTTCAGTAATGCCTATCTTGAAAGTGGCCTTTTTGTCTTAGCAGATCAGAGAGAGAGAGTAGCAGAGGTATTTGAAGCACCTCAGGTTGTTGGTGCAACTTAACAAATCTTAGCTCCATTTCCATATTTTGACTCTTGGTATTGAGTAGTCTCAAAGCACAATGTAAGAATTTCAACAAATTCAAACTACTGCATTAAATAGTATGTCCAAAAGGAGTCAAAGAAAAGAAAATGATACTGATAATCAGTTGTTTTTTTCTAGTAATACTGGATTTATGTTCCTAGACGGGTAAGACATTAAAACACCTCCATTTCATGCAATTTTAAGCGTTATAGAACTTCATGGTTAAATCAGAAAAACTGCTGCTGCTGAGTTTACCTGAGAAAGAATTTATTAAGCTAAGTAGTTCCATTGAAAGGACATTCTAGCCTTTCATCTAGATACTTCAGCTGCATACAAAATAGATATTACTAACCTAGGATTTAGTAAGACAAGCCAAATGAGAGTTTCAGAGAGGGTTACAAATAAGTGCTTTTGTGCTTGAAATAGATTTTGGACGTGATCCAAAAATGTATTGCTCATTGCTTATAGGGTCTAATTCAGTGAACATTTCTATCACTTTTCTTCCTTAATTTTATAGAATTGATATTAAATTTGAAAGCCTAATCCAAAGACAAGTACCAACTAATTTCTTTTGGGGCCATTGTAGTTGTACAGAGAAATCCTGCTGCCTTTTATTTGCTTTCTACTTCTTGGAACCCTAAGTTTCCCTCTGCATAGAAGAAAGGGTAGTTGGTGCTGCTCTCCTCTGTTCACTTGCTGTATGCTAACTGGGGACAAGCCCTTAGAGGTAGGATTTGGTTTTGGGCTGCATTTAGCTGTGAAGTTTAAGTACTGTCTCCTGTGTTATAAGTAGGCATTGTCACCAATGTCAGCCAGCCTTTAAGACATAGGCATCATTCTGACATCTCATCGGTGAATGTGGCCAGGTTAAGTTGTTTTTGTGAAGAGTTCCACATTAGATGTGCTTAAGAAAACAGAAAGAACATACTTAGGAGATTTACGGCCAGTAATGCCCAGCATGCAGATTTTAGCTGATGGCCGAGATACTGAGCCCTGACAAAATGGTACCACATTTAAGCATGCCCATCATCAGAAGCAATTTAACATATCTCCTTTTCTTAACTACTTCAGTGTATAGGGTTTCTTTGGTAGTTTGTGACTAACTTTTGAAATGGTTGCGTGTAACCCACAAATTTATTCTGAGGACCGGGATGCCTAAAAGATGGACATTTCGATGCATGTACTGTTAGTGCCTAACTCCTCTTTACATTCACATTTTTCACTTACTAATACCTCATAATGACAAAAAGACCTGAAGTCTTTTTCTGTTTGAGTAGTAACTGAGTGTTATCAGAAATTGTATGTCAAAGTGGTATATCTTTTTTCCAGAATAAATACCTATATGTCTACTTTAGCTTCTCTATCAAGGACACCATGACTGGAAATTGAGTTCTGTGTTATAGTTAATCGTCCTTAAAGGGGGAAATAATCTTCTGGCAATTAGAATGCTGAAAGACCCAGCTAAGTGCTTCTAGATTTTAGTTTATAAATTAAGATAAAATTACGTGAAAGTTAACCCAAATATAGCAAACACTTCTCATTTATGTCAAATGTCTACACCTTACAAATGAAGCCTGGACCTGCATAACAAGGCAAATAAATAACTAATAATGTCTCACACCTATATTCATGCATGATTAAGAGGAAATTATACTGGAGACCTTATATTTAAACAGAATTTGCAAATATGATGTATTAGTCTTTATTAACTTTACAAGCAAGAACTCTGAGTTTTTTGTATGTTTATTACTTAGCTGATCTCAGAATATTGGAGCTGAGCATGTCTGGTCCTTATAAGGGGGACCTGTGTCTGTTTGCCTCATTGCTCATCCTTATGCATTTCTCACGGGATATGTATGTTTTAGGAATCAGAGTACAAGCCCTTCTTTCACTGACAGTTTTAAAGGCCTGCATTAACGCTGGACCACACTTGAATGTGTGAAAGCTCATAACCTAACTTTTCAGGATTTACTTACCCACTTTTATGACATGGTTAAGAGAGTTTATTGTAATCTGATTTTATCTAGTTAAAAACTAACTCTTCTGTTGAATACTAAAAATACTGGTAATAAAAAACGATGTGACTGACACTTTTTAGCATGAAAAATGGAAAGCAATCCCTGTTTCAAACTAATTGAGCTCAGACAGCACATTAAAGTACAGATACATTTTACTGACTATAAAAGTCCTTATGAACTTAGTGTGGCTGCAGTTGTAATGCCATCCTGTAAACAGCCATTCCACTACTAAAAATCTGTGAGCCTGCAGCAGGTTTTATATATGTTTCCACAAATCTTATCTGTGGTAGGATTAATAAATTTTGCACTAACAGCCTTAAAGTATGTAATTGCATAAGAACATCTGGGCCTGGTGCCTTGCGTCTGTTTACCTGTGGGTGGACATGAAATTGAGATAAATACTTGTTCCTTTTCTGACTCTGCAGTGAAGTGTGAGGCTCAGCAGTGTCAGAATGCTGTGTAACAACCAAGTGAGTCTCAGTGAGAGATTAACAGAGAGAAATTGCACAACACCTGTTACTTGCCAAAATACACTAAAAGCTGCTGAGGCAGAAGACTTACTCACACCCAGCAGCTGTGTAATTGCATGTGCAGAAATCTTCAGAGAGGGTTAATACAAAGAGATACGAGAACTCCAGACCCTAGATACTTGGGGCTATCATAAAAGAACTGAGGCATAAAGTGAGAGAGAAATCTAATGGAATTGCATAGAGACTTCCAAAATTTACTTATCTTTTTGCTTGAATTTGGACTGATTAAGCTGATTTGGGCTGAGCAGGAAAGCAGATGGTGCTGCTGGGTCTTTCACCTAAGGGCAGGAAACAAGCTGGGGACAAAGAAGCAGAGCAGGTGCTACTGCTTTTGGACTTTTGGAGACTGGGACAGAAGGAGTCAGCAGGGCAGTGGCTAAACACTGTTTTCATTTGTTTGTTTGCTTTGTAGGAGGGCTGGGGAAGGTGTATGGGCATCCACAAGCTGCTGCTGTTACAGCAGTAAAGAAACAGGAATTTTAATCTTCTAACCTTCCAGAAATTGGCTTTTTTTGAGATCTCTGTCCAGCACTATGCTGTGCATGATAATAGCAGCGAATCCTGAGGTCTGGAAGAGCTGCAGCCCAACTATCGGTCCAAAGAGATTCTGCAGTCAAAAGTGTTGGTACAGATTTGAGAGATGAGGGAATGATGTGATGCACAAACTAAAATTTTCAATTATGTATGAAACAACTATAGTACATTTACTGCACAAGTGACAGGATTTCAAATTGAGATTTTAGGACAGAGGCCATCTTCTCTAAAGATGTCTCCTCTTTAACAAAAAAAGCTAATGGGTAGATCTTAGTCTTTCAAAGTGCTGTCTGCACAGTGATGGGGAGTGGCTTTCTCCACTCTAAACAGGTATCACAAGTTTGAATCTAGATTTACTTTGTATAAGTCTCATTCACTGCATTTAGATAAAAAGCAAAGAAAATAATCTATCTAATTTACTTATTTTACTTAGAAACTGACCAGAACAGGTTCTACCTAGTACTTCAGACAAAAGCTTTCTGTTATCCTTTGCACAGAGTAAGAATCCTTTTTTTTTCCTTGTTTTATGACTAACATAAAATCTGAAAATAATGAAAGCAAGGATTGCATTGTGCAAATAGAAATTTATATTCTCTTATTTTCAGCTGCACTTTTAAGTCCAAAATAAAATACAACACCCTAAAATTTTGTATGCACTGTATAAGTAACCTGCCTTCTGGTGCAAACTTTGTAAACATCTGATTTTCAGCAAGGAAGAACTACGCAGAAAAGGATCTTATCTGAGCTAAAATGATTGTGCTTTGCTCTGCTCTTTGATCAACGAGATATTAAAACCTTACATAGAAAATACAATATTTCTTTAATGAATATGATCTTTTTACAGGTATCATTTGGAATCATTAAGTGAAATCAGATCCTAGAGAAAGAGAATGACTGAGTGCCTGAGTCACTGATTTGAGACACACTGAATATATGTGGACACATCAGCTGTATTGATAACTTAGAATTCCTGGTATACCTTCAGTTTACCATGTCAAGTAATTGTACCAATGCCTTGCCAGGCTAAGCACTGCAAACAATACTAGGATATAGGTTATGACATATTAACAACTTATTGAACTTGGGAACTTACTCAACATAATAAGTGCCATAAATGGGATCATCAATTTTCTCCCAGCCATATGGAAGCTCTGAAAAACAAAGAGTTATCTCTCTCAGTAAATGCAGTACAGAATGCTAAGATTTCTAGTAACAAAAGTAAGGATCTTTGCTAGCCATTGAGAGAAATAGCTTGAGAGTGAAATTAGACAGTGACTGAAGCAAATGCTCAACCTTGAACAGATACCATGGCAGCCACAAGTAGTAGTAACTTCAAAACTGGCATGCAAACACAGATCTCAGTCTCTAGAATAACACATTTTAGCTGAACTACTTCATTGTTCCAACATCTATGCCAGCCATCACCTGTAGCACACCTTGCATGACAGAACTGCCAGAGGAAGATGGGCATTCTGTTTTCCCATATAGGTTCACACACACAAAAAATTACTTTGCTTTTTGAACCTTTTTATTTGCTAGGAATCCTGGAAAAGTTGGTCTTGGAGGAACAAGAAGAATTTGCCTTCTGCCATGTAAGTACAGTAAGTGTACCTGAATGTTCCTGAGAAGTTTGTACTATTTGTCTTACTGTCATGGCCATGACACAGCCTCCAACAGCATCCTGTTCCAAAGCTATGTTATGTCAAAGACATTAGAGTATGTTGTAACACAATCAAGTACAAACCAAAATAAGACATGACAGCATCTTCTGGCCTTAAAACTAATTACATTTTGCAGAAATAGTGAAAACATTTAATTGTTAATATCTAAAAAATTCAGGTATTAACAATTACAACGTTCAATATATATTAATTTAATGATCTTCAACATCAATCTGTGTTTATGTACAAGAAAACCCTTCTATATATCCACGTACATCCATAAATACACATTTTATTATCACACACACTGAACATTTAAAAAATTACTGCCAACAGAACTTGTGTTTAGAAGGCATCATATTGATGTAACAATATGATGACATGAACAACTGACATGAACAGAGTAAAAACCTCAGTGCCAGATGTGATGACTTTGATGGAGGAGACTCACAAAAGGAAGGGCATTCCCATCATGCAGAGGTATAGATTTCTGTGCAGTTAAAGATTACAACACAATATACAGGGAGTGGTACTGAGATTCTATAAGGAAATTTGAGTCTGGAATTCCTTATTTCTTTCTTTTTTTTCTTTTTAAAACTCAGTTGTACTTTTAAAGTAACATTTTGGAGACCATAAGAGTACCAAACTACACAGAGCAGAACTGACATAGCTCATAATGAACACTGTCATTAGACTGGACATAAAGAAGTACTCCCGGATGTTTTCAGCTTTTTTTTTCTTTCAGTGACAATATGAATAGACAATTATTGGTGTGCTATTAAAGACAAATAAAAAAGTAAAGCTTGACTGGCAATATCAAGATTAGAGTTAAAAAACAATGTTAAGAAATTGCTTCACCTCTGCTTATTACTTTTCCTTTAAATGTTTCTGTAATATTTATAGTTTCATGAGTGAACCTGCTTAGACTGATGTAGTCTTCATGTCATTTTGCCCTCAGAGGATGGTCCTGTCCAGACCTTTCCAATACTGCAATGAAGGATACAACTCACTGCTAAGCACTGGTAGACAAGGAACTCCACAAAATTGTAATGAAAAGTTCAAGGACTTCCTTAATGTTGATACTTAATTTTTCCTATTATTCTTAGGATATTGTTAGTTTTCAAATCTTCACAAGTCTGCACTCTGAACCCCTTTTGTCAAGGATATTTTGTTGTTGTCACTTCACAGGAATAAAGGCAGCATAAGTTATTTGGGCATGTCAAAGAATCACAGAATGATTGAGGTTGGAAGTGACCTCTGGAGATTGTCTCGTCCAAACTTTCTGCTCAAAGCGGGGCCACCCAGACCAGGTTGCTCAGGGACATCTCCAATTGGCTTCTGAGTATCAGCAAGGATGGGGACTTCACAACCTCTCTAAGCAACTTCTTTAAGTGTTTGGTCACTCACAGAATGAAGAAGTTTTTTGTTTTAAGTAGAATTTCCCGTATTTCAGTTTTTACCCTTTACATCCTGTCCTGTCACTGGGCACCACTGAACAAAGCCTGGTTCCCTCTTCCTTGGATCATCTGTCCAATATTTAGGTTGATAAAATCCTCATGAGCTCTCTCTTCTCCAGGACAAACAGTCCCAACTGTTTCAGCCTCTTCTTATAGGAAAGATGGTCCAGGCCCTTAATCATCTTAGTGGCTGTTAAATGGACTCTTTCCTATATGACCATGTCTCTTGTACTGGGACCAGCAGAATCCTGTCTTGGATTGGAAATAGCATGGCCCACAGGAGTAGTGATTGTTCCACTGTACTCAGCACTGGTGAGGCTGCACCTCGAATACTGTGTTCAGTTTTGGGCCCCTCACTACAAGAAAGACACTGAGGTGCTGGAGTATGTCCAAAGAAGGGCAACAAAGATGGTGAAGGGTATAGACAACAAGTATTAAGAGGAGTGTCTGAAGGAACTGGTGTAGTTTAGCCTGGAGAAAGGGAGTCTGAGGGGAGACTTTATCATTCTTTACCTGAGAGGAGGTTGCAGGTGATAGGACAAAAGTAAATAGCCTCAAGTTGCATCAGGGAAGGTTTAGGTTGGATGTTAGGAAAAAACTTATTCACTGAAAGGGTTGGCAAGCCCTGGAACAGGCTGCCCAGGGAAGTAAGTGGTGCAGTCACCATCCATGGATGTATTTCAAAGACATGTAGATCAGGTTCTGAGGGACATGGTTTAGTAGTGGGATTGACTGTGTTAGGTTAACGGTTGGACATGATGATTAAAAAAAGAAAGTAGGTATTTGGCCAAATTTAAAAATAGGTATTTTTCTGTAAATATATACACTTTAAAGGGTATAGACACAGAGAACATAATTTATTTTACATATTTATGAAAATCTAAAATAAAACCATTTATTATTAACCTATTGGCTTATTTTTTCCTAAAGTAATGATGCATAACCGTATTTATGGACTGGCACAACTACTGAGAAGGCAAATGGCAAACCCCATTTTCTAGTGTAAAAGTCTGTAAAAATTTAATGAATTAGACATATTATGGAGAACTCATTTTTAAATGCATGAATTGATCCATTGATTATCTAACATCATAAAATAGTCATGTGTTCAGAAGCCAGGAAATAAAAAATTACCTTCATGTACCCTAATAGATACAAACTCCATGTAAAGCTATGTTCTTATTTCATTTTTTCCATTTTGGATGCAGCCTGTAAGCTATGTTTAATTAAAATTGTATTGACCAGTAAAAAGGAGTTGCTAGAGCACAAATCCTAAGCCTCCTGCACCCCCCAAAAGAATGGCAGATGAGGTTAGTGGAGTGTAGTTTACTGCAGAGCTTCTGTTAAAAGAATCTTCTGTTACATTTGCTTCCATGAGCACTGTGATTATTTCTCACTACATTAAATAGTGGCATCTATTCAGGTTTTCACTATTGAAATGAAAGATTACAGGGCAGAAATACTTTAGTGCTTCATAAAATAGGAAGATAAGCATTTGCCAAACTAGTGGTGAGGACATTACAGTTTCTTTCATTTCATTCTGCCCAGTGATTATCATTAGGGATGAGAGTGAATAGGAAACACTTATAAAAGAGAATTGTTATAAAATATTTGTAAAGTAGATTACTGTTGGTCCCCATGATTTGAATTAGGAAGGAAGTTATAAATATAGCAATCTCTGATATTCATCTGGTCGCACTAGCATGCTAGTTCTTGTACAATTTCTGCAACGGTTTCATGGTTACTATGCTATATATGAAGCCTTAATTTCTATGAGCTCAAAACTTCTATCATCCATGCATTTCAATTCTATTGACTCCAGGAGGATTTCTCTGTATAGAAGGAAAAAAAAAAAAAAAAAGTATTCTATTCTCTATTTTCATTCTTCAATATCTAACAGTGCATTCCTACAGATCTCCTCCTATTATGCAGTAGAGGGCCTGCTCAGGAACATTTGTAAAATCATAATTTAAAAATCAGTAACTGTGCAAAACATAAATGTCCAATGGTAACAAAAACCCTGGTATTTTCAAAGAGAAAGGAAAGAGGAAAGGGAAAGGGAAAGGGAAAGGGAAAGGGAAAGGGAAAGGGAAAGGGAAAGGGAAAGGGAAAGGGAA
>JANHFX010014875.1:28978-39461 GCA_027560015.1 Chloroceryle amazona | reverse complement strand
AAAGGGAAAGGGAAAGGGAAAGGGAAAGGAAAGGAAAGGAAAGGAAAGGAAAGGAAAGGAAAGGAAAGGAAAGGAAAAAGGAGGAAGGTCACTTTAGTAATCAATGGTAATGCCTTCTCATCACAGCCTGTTTATGCTAATGGTCCAGATGCTCTTATTCTGCCTTCTGAATGCTGTTGTCTTTCAGAATAAATTTTGATGGTGCCACTTAACCTTCTCTATGGATGGAGGAAAGATGAAAAAGAGTATTGCCAAACCCAAAGATTAATTTTTCTGAAGTTTATGAACTACTAACTGTGTTAAAGAGAGTCATTAAACCCTCTCAAGGTTTCAGAACAATAGCCAGTTTTCTGTCACCACCCTACTGATAGCCTGGAAAGAAAAATGATAGTGTATTTCTTGAATCAGCTGCAATCAAAATATTTGTACAGTACAAAAGAATATAGTACAAGAGAGAAAAAGAAAATACAATGCCCGCTGTTATTGAAAATGCTGTCAATAAGGATGTAGAAGCTGTGGAAGTCAGCATGAATTTGGTTCACCTGCCTTATTAACATCCAGGCACAGGTCAGGAATCCTTTTCTAACCTACACATGAGATTTCTCAGAAAAAAATGTTGTACCTTTCCACTCAACAGCTTGTGTTTGTTTTATCTTTCACTTCCTCTCTTTTTTTTTCTCCCTGTTTCAAATTCATTTTATTTTCAATTCAGCCTTTTCAAGTCAGTTACCTACTACAGAGGGTATCAAAACAGCCAAGTTAAAAGTTACAAAATACTCCGTACCTCCACGGTCCAATGCAGTTTCATGCTTTCAGTTTCTTTAAGATATACAGTCTTTGCAAAGAATTATCTGTAACTCTAAATCAGTGCTCCTCAATGTGTAACTTATACTAAATATGTTGCCTGAAATATCCTTAGGCACAGCATACAGCTTACCAAGGAGAGGATGCTTCTACCAGCATGGTGTGCTGCTCCCTCAGGAGCAGAGGGCTAGAGATGTCTGGCTTGAATGCTTTCGTTAGTGCATGTCCACACTGCCTGGCTGGCACATGAAACAGATACAGCAGTTGCACTGCTGCTTCTGAAACCTTCTGTTACAGGTTACCATAAGGGAAGTGAGGTTAACATAGCTCACCAAAAATCATTATTTAATCTACAATTCACATACCTATGTGAATTCTGATAGGTCACATATCTGTATATCAGCTGGGAGCTCCAAAATCCACATCCCCCCCCAAAAATCAACATGTATATGCCATAGTAAAATCCATTATACTACCTCAACAGGTTCCTCCCCTTAGCCTCAAATGTCACTTTCTGAGTTGGAAAATGCAATTACTAACATGGACTTCTCTATGATCATGTACAAAGCAAAAGCTGAGGGAGAAAATAAATGAGATAAAAAACCTGGAAGTTGAATTGTTCACTGCCTCAGTGAAAATAACAACAAAAGGAGGATGGACAAACCTACCCGCACAGCAAAAGCAAATTCAATCTGCCTCTCATGGAAGAGCTGGAAAACTTAAGGAATGTACCAATTCCAAGCAAGGCCATGTAAGCTCAATTTTAATCAAACTCATGTTCTCCAGCTGCTGTTCTCCTACCAACAAATTTCACAAAGTCATGACTGTTTATGTTCTGTCTGTAATCACAAACCATTCTTGTGTGATTTATTCTCACAAATAAAATGACATTATGCATAATTTCTTCTTGCACAGTGGAAACAAATGTCTAAGTAACATTCACATCTGATAAATGCATCTTCTTCCTTCTGTGCAGCTTAATGTGATATGCTACATCTCTAATTGTGCAGAACATATATTAATAAATAATACTATCAGTTCGATAATATTTTTTTTCCAGCCAAATATTTTTTAAGTGAAATAGTTCCAACAGTAGGGGTATTTTTAACATTTGGTGTACTTGATTCCTCTGACATGAAAAACTGTAACATCCAATCAAGATTTGCATTAATACAGTAAAAAAGTACCAACTGAATTACTGAGTTTTAACTATCAAAAAAGAGTTCATAAAGGGTTAGCTATTAATTCAAATAAAAATTAAAAAAAAATGCAATCTAAAAGAAATTAGGGGAAAAAATACCTTAAATGTTGAGAATTTAGTTATGTCATTGTAGCAGTGACTTTTCCTTAATAAAGAACTCAACAGTCTAGCGGGCAATAGCTAAAGCAAATCAGAGTACTCTCCATGGACCTTTTCAAGATAAAGCTTAAGAGTTTCTGGTAAAAGATTCCAAATAAACTACAAAATACTGGTTTCCATGTGTTTAGAAATAGCAGATTTAAGGAAAGCAGAAATGCTCACTGAAATTTTTTTTTTTTTTTTTTTTTTTCCACCAAATCATGTTATCCTTATGTCTTGCACTCTGTCCTTCCTCCTGTGTTTGGGTGCTTGGTTTGTACTACAGAATGTCTGGGGAGAGAGAAGCTTAAATCAGCTGATTGTTGATATCATAATTCCCACTAAAATGGCATGTGGTTTGCTGGGGGAATAGAGACTACTAGGAGCAATGAAAAATCTAATTTTTTATCTACAAGTTTTTGCCCAGGATACTGGATATGGATGCACCCAGGCTTCCATAGAGTAATTAAATATCTTTCTGTCTTATCTTCAAAGAATAACATGGGGTAATTTCTGAATTCTGTGTTAATTACACATTATCTCATTTTTAATATAATAAAGCATACATCTAAACAACTGAAACTCTCACCCTTACAGCTCCTAGCTTTAAACTAGCTAACATGGGCACTCTTAGGAGTAAAGTCACTTCAGGATGAATCTCAGTGCAGAATGCAAACCTGCCAGAGAAACTTAGCACGTGCCCCAGCAGTTACTCACACACATGCCGAGAAGCTTCGATGGCACGGCCGGCCGGCTGGTTCAAAGTTCAGACATGCACACAAAATACACCACCACTGGCACTCTCATTTTACCAGCAGAAAAGGAGCCCCAAGTACATCAACTGTGCTCTGCATTATCAATTTGTATTCTTGAAGTTCAGCAGATTTGCTGCGTGCCACACACAGCTCCAATGTGGGAGCCTTTGAAACTGATTTTATTAACACAGCTTTTTTTTTATGCTATATTCTTTATACTTTAAGAAAACAGACTGAAAAGAAATATTCTTTTTGATCTTTTGGATGTTCAAGTCTTTCAGTGCTTGTACCTCATTACTGACTGTATCAATTCAGCCTTGTTACAAAACAGTGTTTTCTACCTAATAACTGCCTGATCTCATGAAGTTAGTCTTTTCTTCTTACATTTGCTGTTCAGTCTCTTAATTTATTTATGTTATTTCCTTTGCTGTTAAATGTTTAACACCATATCCTGTGAATTTATGGAGTTATTGAATTTACTGTTATTATATAACCTAAAACCTTCCGTTTGGCTACTGACCTAAAAAGACTCATTAAAGTATGTAACTACTAACAGTGCAGGCTAGACCTTATAGGAGGCAGCTAGGTATTCTGCTACTAGTATTTCAAATTCATATATAAGCTTCAACATATTTTAGCTAGCTGTTCACCTCTTAACCTCTGGTATTACAAAGAAAAAAAGCCTATTATTCTGTAGCAAATTCAAATGACACATCTTAATATTATATTCTGTGCCAAACTTTACTAAAGGGGAAACAGGATTATCCTCTGCCTTTCCTCACAGGGTAAGTGCCTCTGCCCCAACCATCTTGGTGACCCTCTCCTGAGTCCAGTTCACTATGTATTGGTAGTCCCAAAGCCGGATGAAGTATTATAGCTGCGGTCTAACAAGTCAGTTCCCAACCTGAACTGTTGCAAGATTTTCTTCCTGCCCAGGTGCAGGACTTGCATTTGTCCTTGTTCAATTTTTCAAGGTTTCTGCTGGCCTCTTCCTCCCGCATGTCTGGGTCTCTCAATGGCAGCCCTGCCCTTGAGCATGTTGCCTGGTCCCTCAGGGGGTACCTGCAAAGTTGATCTTGTTGCTTCCTTCAGATTGTACATAAAGATGTGAAATGGGACAGACTCCACTGCAGTACTCTTCTTGCATAGGCATTTAGGTATAGTATAGCCCACTGACCCCTACCCTCTGATCCTCACCACCCAACCCATTATCTACCTGTAGAGTTCTCCATCCATCCTGATTTTTAATGCCCTAAACTTGATACACAAATAGGAGACAGTGCAAGATATCTTGCAAAAGTAAAGGTAAATGACATCCTGTGCTTTTGCTTCACCCACATAATCCAGCAATTTAGCAGATGACAGGGAGGTTAAAGTCCACCAAGAAAGACAGAATCTGTGATCAGCGGCTTCCTTGAGTTTTTTAAAGAAGGCTTCGTCATCCTGATCAGGAGGTCTGTAACTTAACCCACCATGGTCTCCCTTACCAATCTCTTCCTGACCCACAGACTCTCTACCATCTGTCCATTCCATAGGAGAGCTCCACATGTCCAAGCTGTTCCTCTGTGCAAAGGGCTACCCCTTTTCTTCAACTGCTCTAACCATCTTTCCTGATCAAATGGAGTATTTTACCTTGTTTCTGACTGATTTTTAAACAAAACTAAACTTTAATTAAAATTTCAATCAACATTAGAAAACATTTGTTTCATGACTTCCATTTGTCTCACTGGGCCCTGGGAGTCTCAAGTCAATGTTTCAAAATAAAGCACACAACATAATGCTTTCTGTTTACTTTTTTTTGGTTGTTTTTGTTTTTCTGCCTTGTTATTTATTACACCAAATGGCAATTAGTTGATTTTATGTGACGGGCCAGTGAAGCAAATGGATAGACATATAAAGAGAGATGGGAAAATGTAGCATCTATAGTGATAATGAAAAAAAAACAAACCAAGAACTACTTTGTATGCTTACAATGAACTGATTAGCTGTGGGTGGTCCACAAATAAAAAGCTATCCTGCCCAGACTGTAAAATTGCATGGGTACATTACTTATTTGTGATGAGCTGCAGCTGCCTCAGAAGCATCATATACTGGCCTTGGATGAAACTCTCAGAGGAGATTAAATAAACTAGTTTTCTTATCAATCACATCTTACATTTCTATATTTTATTTTCAAGTGGCCTATGAAGTTGTATGCAATCAGATAGAAGAATCCTCCTCAAGGTACTTCCTACATGATCTGTTTCCATGACTACTATGCTTTTTAATAGTATGTTTTCACAGTTCTGAGAAGTAGCTGGATATATGTAAAGCAGATCCATTAGGTATTTAAATAATATTTGATGAAATAGATAAATCAATACAATTGATGAGGGAGATTATATTATGCTGTGGAAAATTCACATTATCACTACTGCTGCTGAGGTAGCAATTCTTGATTTATACTAGTGAAATAATATTAGAATCTAGTTTTGTCTCCTCAGTGGCTTCATTGCCTTGTTGAGGGTGAGAACTTTAAAAGTCCCATCTTTCATTAGTTTTTGCTTTGTTGCACAATAGATAAAAAGCTGCTTTAGTTGCATGTAACTTCTTGTCATAACTTATTCATCATTATGCATTAGTTATATTTATAAGGACACTCAAATTGAGTCATTCTGTACTTTAAACATTATGTTAAAAAATCCCTTGCCATTTGAATGACAAGGAAATATGTATGAATTCAGCAGCTTATTTTTCTTTATTTGAATTGCAATGCCATCTGCCAGAATTCTCTCTCAGTATAGTTCTGTGACAGCATCAGAAAGGAACTTTGCATGTGAAATAGGTATGTGGTCCTTTGTTAATCTGGCAGACCCATTTTGTTTGTGTTCATAAGGACACTTTGCCAATGTAGTGTCCTGTTAATACACCAATTTCTGACTATGACAAAATAATCAGGTTTCTAAGTCACTTTTCCTTCAAGAGTTTTAACTGTGTGGGACAATAATAAGACAATTAAGATTTACCCATGTTTTCCTCATCTGTTAATGTTCAGTGATGTTTGCATATATTAACATGTTTTAGGATGAAAGAAAAAAAAGCAAGGCAAAGTAGTACCTTCATGTTCATAGTCACTATTTTTTATTTCTATGCACTGCAATGTCATGAAAAGTGACAACACATATATTTTCCAAGCCTTTTTTCCCTCCTCTTTCCCTTCTTAGTATAAAACCTTCATAAGAGTAAGTAGAGTAGTAACCCATACACTAGAGAGGAGGCTAAGAGGGTACTGTGTTAGAGGAATGCAATGGCAATGGAGATGAGAAAAAGAGACCGAAAAATCAAGGAACGGGCTGTGGCTCATCATGTGTCTTGTCAAGCATCTTCCCAGGTTCTTTTCCCAAACAGAAGAGCCCCTTACTTCTCCCAGGAAAACCCAAATTTCTTTCAAAGGCAAGATGCAGTCTGTTCCTAGTTCTCTCCAAACCTTGTAGTTTTTTACCAAAAGAATTTATGCCTCCCCTGACTCCTTCTTGAAACTCCAGCCCCACTGGTGATGCAACTCCCCCCTGAATTCTGCTGGGCAGGAGTACCTCTGCTGCCATATGTAAGCCCGGGTCTTTTCCATTTCTACAACTTCTGACGAAAGTAAGATCACGAAGACAACCAAAAGACTGTTGTAGCCACCTCAGAAAAAACTTACCTACAACAGTTAATGGGACAAGAGAGTGTCTGCTCATTTAATTTTTTTCATTCATGTGAAGCAATAGCCTAATTGCATACGTCAGGGGACTTTCAAGTTACTCAGTTACATGGTTGCCTTTATCATAACCCAGTGATACTGCTATAAATAATTTAGGAATCAGTAACTTACCTGTTTGACTTATTGAAACAGAAAGTAACCTTTTCCTCAGCATAAGCCCTTGCACAGGTATTATATTAATTAATTATTTTTAATTGCATTTGTATTTAATGGTTGAAGGTAGGTCTCCAAAGTGAAGCTGTACCAACTCAGTGGCATAATAAGCAAATTCTCAATTACAAGTCTTCCTTTTCTGTTAGTATTTTAATTTCTGCTTGTTATTATTCTGCAGTCTCTTCAGCTCCTTAAATATGAAGGTTGCTACAAGTTCTTAAGAAAAAAAAATAAAAATACAGACCCTCCGAACTGGTCTACCACAAAATTAGTAAAGAACAGAACGTACAGGGACCCTAAGGGAACATCAAACATAAAGACTGAATAGATCTTTCACTACAGTATCTAGTTTCAGCCCACCTTTGCCTTAATCTATTTTACATCTTTCTAATTCTTCTGTAATCCAACTTAAAAGTAATCAGATGCCTTTTACAGATGGACCTACCGATAGTTGATTGAAATTTTTTGTAGATTTTTCCTTCCAGCCTATGAGAACAATTCAGACTGAGTGCTTAGACTGGGTCACCTCAATGTCAGCACACCCTGCTCAAGGGCTCAGTAAAAAAGGCAGTAGCATGACCTTACTGACTTGAGACTCAGTTACTGCAAAAAATGCATGTATAAGGGCCTAAAAGAAAATATAAAAATCCCCGATTAACCAAAGCTGTCCATAAATAAGTAGAAAGAAGCCTGAGGATATCAGACAAACTGCAGAAATTAGAAGCAGAAGAAATGGAGAAATTAGGCTGTGGGAAAATGTTTTTTAAGAGTGATAATTGTTGTAACCTTTTGTAACTCTGCATAGTTGCAATATAACCAGGGCAGAGCAAATAAGCATAGAACAACTTTTAGTGGCTGCTTATATTTCTTTTCATTCATTTGCAGTCTTCATAAAACTTAATAAACTCTACTGGCCATCTTCAGGCAGAACTCAGAGGATAAGTATGTTATTAGGACTTTGTTACTGGACAGGTGTAGAGACTATAATTCTTATCTTAAAGTCAAGCAGAGCTGGAAGGGACTTGATGTCTCTCTCAATAGATACTCCTGACATTGTAACTGTAATGTTTGCTATGTACTGCTATAAAATGTAATCTTGGGGTTATCATCCATAACTTTCAGATGCAGAAGAACAGGCTAAATGAAGTCTGTCATTTACAATAGTGTGCACTAATCAATAGCTAGTTACATTTTTTCTTGGTGAACTTTAATTATCTTGAGGAAAATGTTATATGTCTGCAAAATACGTGTGTTCAATCCCTAAATTTGTCATTTGTGTTGAGTTGCAGTCAGGATTTGTGGATTTAAACTAGTGTCTATTTTTTTCTTTGATATGTAATTAGGTGCTTGCATTTCACAGGCTTGGTTTACTCCTGGTTCACTGGTCTGTTCTCACAGTGAAAGATTATTTCTGTTTCATGAAAAAAAAATAGCTTCCAATCTTTCATAAAAAGTGTTACAAATGCAGAGAATTGAATGCTACATGCATTTTAGGTACATATTTTTCTCTGCTCTACTGACAAAGTCAGTTGTGCAACTGCCATGACTCTAAATGGCTGGCTCTGAGCGCTTGCAACACCTGTGGCAGAGGCAACCTCTGCCAGCCTTTTGGTGCACACTGAAATGAGAAAACTATTAGTTTTCCACTTTGCAGTTACAGTCCTAATTACACAATGCAGCTGGTACAGCAGGAAAATCCGTGCTGTTTAACAGTAATGGAATTTAAGTGGAAGGGGTGAAGATGGTGATGCTTTGTAACTGCCTCTTTTTTCTCTTTAATCTCTTTTTTTTTTCCCTCTACCATTTAAAAATGAGTAGGTGATGCAAAAGGGCAAAGGGACATGAAGAGTATAAAAGACAGGTGGAAATGAGTGAGAGAAAGCATCAGTGTGACTGTGAGTCAAGGAAGATAGATTGCTATGATTGGCACAATGGCTGGTCAAGTCTTGCTTGGACTGCCCTTGAAATTGCTCATTTCCCTTTATATCTCATTTTTTTCATCCTTTGTCAATCTCTTCACTTTGCTAATTCTATTTCCTCCATTTTTCTCTCTCTCTTTTTTTTTTTTTTTTTTAGGTTTTTTTTTTGGTTACTTTCCTCCTTTAAAAAAAATAATGTTTGAGTCAGTAAGAAACAGGCTATCTTTCCTAAAAGCGATGGAAGACAATGGTATCTCCTGCAAGTCAAAATAGGAACAAATGTTCATGCAATCTGTGTCATTCATCCTGAAGAAGGGAGAATGTTTGTGTTTATAATTTCTGAGTTTGTTTGCAGAGCTGAGTTTGGATATCTGTCCCAAGTCTAAAAGAGAACTGAGATTGTGTAATATGGTTTAAAGATCATGAGCTGGCTGGTCCTTTAAAACACAAAATCCCCTTTGGTGTAAATCACAGAATCACAGAATTGCTATGTCTGGAAAAGACCTTTAAGATCATCAAGTCCAACTATTATCTACTCCACCAGGGCCACTACTACACCATATCTTTGAGCACCATATCTAGATAAATACATCCAGGAATGGCGACTAAACCACTTCCCTGGGCAGCCTGTTCCAGTCTTGGATAACCCTTTTGGTATAGAAGTTTTTCCTGATGTCCAACCTAAATCTCCTCTGGCATAACTTGAGGCCTTGATTTCCTCTTGTCCTATTAATTGTGACGCGTGACAAGAGACCAACACCCACCTGGCTGTAACCTCCATTCACATAGTTGTAGAGAATGATAAGGTCTCCCCTCAGCCTCCTTTTCTTCAGACTAGACAATCCCAGCTCCCTCAGATGCTCCTAATAAGACTTATTCTCCAGACCTTTCACCAGCTTTGTTGCCCTTCTCTGGAACCAATACATCACTAAAATGTTTCCTTACACATTGGTGCCCAAAACTGAACACAGTAGCCTCACCAGTGCCAAGTGCACTGGGACAATCATTTCTCTAGTCCTCCTGGACACACTACTCCTGATGGAGGTCAGGATGGCCTTCTTGGACACCTGGGCATACTGCTGGCCCATGTTTGGACTGCTGTCAGTGAACACCCCCAGGTCCATTTCAGCTTTCCAGACACTCTTCTCCAGGCCTGTAGTGTTGCCTGGGGTTGTTGTGGCCCAAGTTAAGAACTTGGCACTTGTCCTTGTTGAAGCCCATGTGACTGGCTTCAGCCTATTGATCCAGACTGTCCAGGTCCCTCTGAAGACACTCCCTACCCTCAAGCAGATCAACAGTCCCACCTATCTTGGTGTCATCTGCAATCTTACTGAGTGTACTCTAAAGCCCCTCACCAATGTGAACCTTCGCTGGGTCAAAAACTGGATAGATGACCAGGCTCAGAGAAAGGTTGTGAATGGTGCCACATCCAGTTGTTGTCTGGTGACCAGTGGTGTACCCCAGGGACCAGTACTGGGCCCAGTTCTATTCAACATCTTTACTGATGACCTGGACGAGGGGATCAAGTCTACTGTTAGCAAATTTGCAGATGACACTAAGCTGGGGGGGAGTGTCAATCTGCTGGAGGGTCAGGAGATGCTGCAGAGGGACCTGGACAGGCTGAGTTGATGGGCAGAGGACAATAATATGAGGTTCGACAAGGCCAGGTGCAGGGTCCTACACTTTGTCCACAGTAACCCCCTGCAACTCTGCAGACTGGGGATGAGTGGCTGGAGAGCAGCCTGTCAGAGAGTGACCTGGGAGTACTGGT
>JANHFX010014875.1:0-28878 GCA_027560015.1 Chloroceryle amazona | reverse complement strand
GTGATTAGACACTGGAATGGACTGCCCAGGGAGATGGCAGTTGCCATTCCTGGAGGTGTTTAAGGAAAGATTGGATGTATTTGCTTTTCCTTGTCTTCCTTTAACAAAGGGAATTAATGCCACTCAGTTGTTTTAGAACCAGAACTGTAAAAAGGGTAAGTATGGGCTGTATCAGATCTGTCAATTTTACATTGTCCTGAAGAGTATGAACCTGACAACACTTAATTATTATTTGATAAGATTTCCAGTATACTGCTCTCATCATGTGTGATAATATCTGCTTACCTCAAAAAAAGGTGGCCTCATGAGCAGCTCAATCCTACAATCATCAAGGTCATCCTCATGTTCCTTCAGAATATATCTGTTAAAAGCAATTGGTGCCAGACAGTATGTCTGAGCTAAACTCTGCCCACTGTTTGATTTGCAGGTCAGATTTCTGCTGTTCAGATGTTACCGAGGTTCTAAATTATTTAATAAAGTGAACCAACACACCAGCTATTTATAGCAATCAATCATCAACACCCTCATCCACACTTAGTTACAACAGTGAGTTGAAAAACATACTGAAATAGCTAATGAAATTAGTGAAGAATACTGTATTAGTATCAAAGTCCTAGTAATCATCAATTCTAAACAGTCTGTTCACATGACAAAATATGGAGTCTGGAGGCTGTTTTGACCTAAAAAATAACAGGAAACAGCACCTTCTTTGCTACAGCAAAAGTAATTCACTGCAACCAGTCAACAATTAACACCATTTCACAGCTCCAACTATCCTTGGATGATGGTAGCTTGTACTCAGACCTACTAATGTTTCTGCTCTGTTCTCTGTTATTTTTATGACAGTTTTGCCATCCTGTTTGAGGATCTTTCTTTAACCATTAATAACAAGAGAATTATTTTTTTTTTTTTTTCAACAGAAAACATTTAAAACATCCTTAAAAGACTGGAAATTTTGCTGTGGCTATATTGATGTCTGTGCTATTCTGTGTAATCACAATTGCTCCTCATGGGGAGAAGCACTCAATAAAGGTTTCAAACTGTGATGCAGAACATATGACCTGGGTACATATATTGTTAGGTTTTCTGCAACTCAAAGTTACACTAAGCCAAACCTTTTTTTTATGACACTATGCAAATCTGAGATAATCTGGGTAATTCTACGGGAATGAAAGAGAAGGCATATTTAACAGTGTGGAAGGACCAAGGAAACACAGACACGCATCATGTGGAAGTCTCCACAGCAGAAACACTTCTGCTCATGGATATGGGAATTTTCATCTCCCACTTGCAATCGCTTTCTGTCCCTGAGTCGTCTCCGTACCCACATGCTGCCCAGCCCTGGTGGGGTTCACTCTGCACAGGCAACAGAGCAGCCTCTGCCCCACAGCACAGATTGCTTCTCTCACAAAGAGCTTGCAACAGTTTTGTGACTTCAGGGGAAGCAACAGTTTCACCCATGGTATTTGTCCATTATCCACTGTTTTATCTTTGAACTCTTGATGGGGGAGTTTTTCTGTCTTATTTCAGCTAATGTAATGGTCATGAGAAAAGTCCTTACCAGAGACTATTACAATTGTTTCACAAATAGGATTTCCCACTACCTATTTTTTTTTTTTTTATGAATTAATAAAAATTTCTGTTATTAGGGACTATTTAAGGCATTGTCAGTAAAAGGAAAAAAAAAATATTAAAAAAAAACAAGGACACCAGCACTTGATCTTGTGAGAATAATATATTGGATTAAGGAAAGGGAAAATTCATTCAATTACTGCAATATGAATGGTCTTGTGATGCCAAATATGAAAATGAAATTCAATTTTTAATCTATCTAAAAGTGTATGTCTGCAATTTTTGATTTAGACTCATGTCTAATGCAAATCTTATTAAGTAGAAGAAAATGTTTGGAAGAAAAAAAAAGAGAAGAGAATATAATGTATAACCTTCTCCCTTCTTCCCCAAAATAAACCCTTGATCTATTAAAGATAGCACATAAAGGCCCTTAATAGTTTCCCTAAATCAGTTTTCCCTCTGCAACACTTTTTTTTTCTTTTTTTTTTCTTTTTTTTTTTCCTAAATGTTAAAGGTTATTTATGATAACCTTTGATTTATCTAGAGGCCAGAAAATGGGAATCTCTACTGAAAGTTCTACTTCTAACACTACACGTTACCTTTCAAAGAGATAGAAACTAATAAAATTCACAATAGAAATTAAACAAATGTACATAAACAGATTCTGAAAAAACTAAAGTGTAATTTTCAATTAGGAAAGTCTCTTTGCTGTTGTCCTTTCCAAACGTTACAGTAGACTGACAAAATTTACAGGTAACTTTTTCACACTTCCCAAAGTAAGTATCTTGTAACTCCATTTATATGCAGTTGATGCAAGATGAAAATTATCAAAATAACAAAACCAGACAGTGTTGCCATATGTTCCAGTACAGAAGCATATTATAGTATATCAACACCCTATCACTATCATATAAAAAGGCTGCAAAGATAAATGTTCCCTAAAGAAATATCTACTAAAGAAATAAAAGATGGGTATGGTAACAGTTCTAAATTAAAAGGTTTTATTTTTTTTCTTCCCTTCCCTATTTTGCTTCAAGATTCCTTTTCTTTTTATGCTCTCTCCATTATTACTGTTGCTACAGATTCTCTCATTAGTTCATTTTGCTATCATTAGATACCTTGATGTTATATTTGACCAGTAGTTCCAAGTTTATTTTTCTTAGAATTAATCTTCCAGGAGCTATAATCTTGAGTAGCTCAAGAATATGTAAGCCTCTTATGTCCAATGTATAAAAAAATCCCAGCTCACATATTAGTGGTCCTTAGAACACCAAACTGTAGTGTTCTATTTGATGGTCTGTAAAAATTCCCTTTTTTTATCGTCAATACGAAACACGTGACATAAAATGAGAAAATCTAAGTCTAGAGTTTCTCATTTTAACCTAAGTTCTTCTTCCCATCAGAATTCATTTCCACTTTGAAGAAATCCAGGATTAAGGTAGGCTGTGCTTTGCTTTTCTATAGTTGTCACTGTGCGTGGGTATTATTCTGGAATAAGAGTATCTTTTACTAGGTTAACCTTCAGCTGAATACTGAACACTTCGCGTATACATGAAGATGGAATATTAAAAATGAGCTTTTGTATTTTATGAAAAGGATACTAAGTCCCAGTATTCAAGGTTCTGCTTCGAAAGTATATAGATCTACTGCATTCTTCTATTTTATCTTCAGAAGAAAGAATTACCTAAATGCTAATAATTACATTAGAAACTCCAATGGAATTGTAATCGTAGAATCACCAGTCTCTTCCAGGGCTTTCCAACTCTTTTGGGAAAGAAATTTTTCCTAATATCCAATCTAACCCTTCTCTGGCATAACTTGAGATCATTTCCTCTTGTCCTATTGCTTGCTACATGAAGAGCCCAACCCCCAGCCTTGCTACAACCTCCTTTCAGGTAGTTATAGAGAGAGACAAGGTCTCCCACGAACCTCCTTTTCTCCAGGCTAAACACCACCAGTTCCCTCAGCTGCTCCTCATTCTAGACCCTTCTCAGCAGAAAGGAATGAGATCTTTGAGAAACCTGATCTAGTGAAATATGTCCCTGCCCATGTAGAGGGGTTTGAACTAGATGATTGTTATAGGTCCCTTCCAACAGAAACCATTCTGTGATTCTATGATTTTAAGGATAATTGGTAACATGAATGGTTAGGGGATGTACGAATGTTTACAACTTGCCTCCAGGAATTCCAGTTTTTCTACAGATGAATTATTTTTCTTCTTTTATTGCTTCCTCCTACTCCCTCTTTTCTCTCTGCATTTTCCAACCAGTCAATGCTAATTTTTCCAAATCCTCAGTCCCCTTCTCATACATCTTCCCACAAATGTGCTCACTGTTTTTTAATAAAAAAACCCCCTTTACAGACTCTCTCTAACAATTTGGGTCGATTAGCATTAGAAAAGAATCAGAAACCTTGTGAAGTTTTGATTCCCACAATATTTATCAAAAATAAGCTTTTCTCAGGATTGCCATTCTTTGATGACAGTGTAGGTGGGCTTTTCAGCCGAGCAAGGTGTGATTGTCAATACTTTTTTGAAGCAGGCACAAGACAAAGAGCAGTAGTCATTTCTACCGGATTCTTCTGACAAAGCAAGGATGTTAGAGGACCCCAAAGGTCTACAAATTGATCTAGTGTGTAGTGTGCAAAACCTTACTGGACTGACAACAACCAATTTTCTAGTCAGGGAAGGAGGAGTGTTTACAGGCTCCTTAGAAAGGACAGGCTGGAAAGACAAAGAGATAGAGTCGACCTTTCTGCAAGAGAACAACTGGAATGCACAAAGTTCTGACGGAGTATGGATGAGGAATCAGCTGAGAGCTTCTAGGAGAGGATTAAAGAGAAGAAAGGTAAAGGTGACATTTAAGTTGGTGTCTGCAATAAGCTGCCTGACCAGGAAGAAGAAATAGATGAGACTCCATAAAGAAACATAGGAGTTGCCTCACATTTGCAGGTCCTGGTCCTCATGCAGTGCCTCAACCACCTTGATAAATATTTGCTGGAGGGACAACACAGCAGAGATTTCTGGAGTGCATCAACAACTTTTTTGTGCAAGTGATTGTGGAGCCAAAGAGGAGAGGTGATCTGCTGGAAGTTATACTCACCAACAAGGAGGGACTTGTTGGGGATGTGAAGGTCAAAGGCAGTCTTGGCTGCAATGACCATGAGATCATGGAATTCAGAGGGCCCTTCCAAACTCAACCTTTCTGTGATTCTGCTAGGGCAGAGATGCTGGCATTACTACAAGCTCTTAAGTAGTCTAGATCTTGGATCATGATTTGCCAGTAGTATGAAAACAAATATGCTTTAAGAACTGCACAGAAGCAGACACAAGAAAAGCAATGCAAGTGTAAAAGAAAAGTAAAATGCACACACAAAGTAATGGGTGAAATAATTTTAACTTCCATATTTATTACTCCTTTTGTCCTTTTCACTTTCAGCCTTTGATTCTTCCAAGATGTGTTTCAATGCACAGCCTACTCAGGAGGCACACATCTTCTGAAAACACTTAAGTGTTGTTAACTACCTGTTTTTGCTGTTTAGATCTTTTTAACTTAAATACTTTAAATCCTTAATTGTACATGCCATTTCATTCAAAGCTAAGCTATAGGACTGTTAATCAGACTCACATAACAATAGGTTCTCCCTAATCATGTAGGTAACGTTTTATTGACCTGTTTAATTTCCAGCTCATTGAACACAGCTGTGCTGATGTTTAAAAGATCAGAATAATAATAAAAAAACAAACCAACAAACACCACCCCCACCCCACCACCCTGCACAAATTAACCGTAAAAATGTAAAATTAAGACAAGCAAAATGGCCGATTTAAATCCTCTCATCTCAGGTTGACCCAAGCCCTCTGTTTTTTTCACACTGTAAACTGAGGTGCATATGCAGAACTTCCATTGAACAAAAGGGACTAAATATTGTCCCCAGTTTCTAGAGCGTAAGTCCCAAGAATTGCAGACTCATTTACAGTGTCTGTGTGAAAGAGATAACTCAGGGCCCAGAAACGGTCTAGGCATAGACTTGGCAGCACAAAGCTGCATACAAACTAAATTTATCCTACTGCTTCTGATGCAGAATATGACCTTTCAGGCCTAGGTAGGCATCCACTCACCACGCTCTGAAAACTGATTTTATTCTGTTCACTGCACTGGAGTTGTCAAGAGATTTTTTAGATCTGTGCAGGGATCAACTAATGCTCATTTGTTTGGTAGTTACAAAAATGCTCTGTGACAGTGCAAATTAATAATCATAAAGCTATAGTAGCAACAGGTCAAGTAGTGGCAAAACATACTGTTTGCTAAAAACCCCACAGTAATCAAAAATTATTTATTCTGGAAAATTAAGCAAGCACAAGAAAGAAACACATTAAGGATGTTGTAAAAGTTTTTATCGGAGATATATAATGAAAAGAGCTTTAGTTGCTATAAGCAGCAAATCAGAAAACAATTTTATATTCTCATCAGCAGGTTAGGATGGAAGCAGATGGATAAAAATGATAAAAACCGGGATCTATGGCATTTTATCTTCTGAGCCATACTGTTGAATGTTTCTGCTTTCTGAGAGTTCCAGGACATGCAGATATATTTCTGTTCAATTAAGGCTGAATTTGCCTCTAGTTACAACTCGGCATTTATTGAATTGCAAGGATCCTTATATTTAAGAGCATACGTGCTGACTTCAGGTAAATCTACAGCATCATCCTTACTACTGAGTTATTTCATATTTGTTCTTTAAATGCTTTGCTCAAAGCAATACTTGCTTTTCCAAGCGTATAGTTGAAGAACTGATATCTCCAACAGCTTTGCAGAAGATTTTCCATATGAAGTGCTAAATCTGGTTACTGTGCTCAGCTTTCCTTTTCTATATGGCTACTGATATGTGTTTACAGATTATTCCAAAATATCTACAACATGCAATAACATTTATATTAAGAAGTATGTAGATATGGTAGTCTAAACTGTGCTTTTGATTCATGACATGAAAGCCAACAGATTAATTAATTAAATCTGAAAAAGTAACTACCTGGTTTTGAATGTGGAGCTGATACTGCTGGTGGCATCATTAAAGTTGCTTTGTGATTGCTAGCTACAGCTTGTACTGAATCCCTTGAATCTGGGCCAGCTCACACTAAAGTTAATGGAAAGGAGATTTGTTTTCACTGAAATTCATCAGAAATGAGATCATGACATTTAGAGCTAACAAAATTCTATGTATTGGCTACTTAGTTTTCAAAAAGCATAGCTGATTTACGTACAGAAGCAATGGTTATCTTAAGAACTGCTGGAATACAACAATTGGGATACTTTCCAAAGTACAAATGGCAGTCATGTCCTTTTCTACTATTAAAATTCTCTTTAAATATTCCCTTTGATCACATGCTTTGCTCATATGGTAGCAGCCATGCTCAGTCGAGCAAACAGAAATTTTCCCCATTTTATTTAATAGGAAAAGCAGCAGCTTTATAATGCCTTTGCTTCAGAATATACCAATTATCCTGGGTTTGCTGGGATAGAATCACAGCCTAGCCATGATCTGCAGGCTATTAGCAGTTTCGAATTAGCCAAGGTAGCTGACCCAAGCTGGTTAACAGGTATATCCCATCCCATAAACATATAGGGGGAACTATGCTGAGCACAGGGTTTCCTTAAGATCTTGCTCCTCCTATCCCTCTTCCTTCTCCTCCTGCTTCTCTCCATCCCTGGAGGAGCTTGCTTAACCATTCTACTCCTGAGGACTGCTTTCCTGTTATGACCGTCGTACATTCACTGGGCTGAGTGTAACTTTGTATACTGTAGATTTTGTTTGGCATTAGTTAGGCTGTTTCATTAAATCCATTTTTATCTCAATCCTCTCCTTTTCATGATCCCCCTTCACAGATGGGGAGGAGTCATCAAGTGCTAGAGCAACTACTGTAATTTAGCCCCAGATATGGGCTAAATACAGATACCGAAGTTTTTAAATCTCCAGTAAAGTAAGCAACTACTATTATAGTTATTTTTGCAGATGGGGATATTGAAGCACAAAAAGAAGGAAATTTCTCCTAGTTACACATTAGATCTCTGGCAATGTATGGGACAGTGTCCAGGATACCTGACTCTCTATGAACCACTAGGCCATATTATCTCTCAGTAAGATTTAAGGAGCCACCCTCAATCTCAAAAGACAGCTTTGTAAAATATCATTTTGCAAAAGGATCTCAGCAGGGTTTGAGATGCAGTAGCTATAATTCCAATTTTTTCCACTCATCCTGTTTCCCAGGTTTTTGATTTAGCAATATGCTTTGGGATTAGCTCTTGAGAACCTTGAGTTTCATCCAAACATGGATTATGGATCAGATAACGCTAATTATAATTAATAATGTGGACAATAGTATTGTAAATCAAGAACTTACATGGGAATTAATTTTGTCACTGAAAGCTGGAATGATGCTATAAGAACATAAAATCCATAACCAGGGACCAAAATATGAAAAAGATAGTATTTAAGCTTAACAATATTTGTTCTGAATGGAGCTGTCTGAAAAGTAAATTTGCCTAAAGAGCCTAAATTGGTTACTACGTAAGTATTCATATATTGAGAATAAGATTTGGGATAGATCTGACTGCTGATTTCTTTTCTGGATGAGATTCATAAGGGATATTTGTTTTATTTAAAGGCAGAATCTAAGTAGTCCCCATCAAGTTGTGGCCTTCACATTCAGAGGAGTTTGAAGCAAATATCTTATTTTGCAGAATTATAACCTTACAAGTGTTCAGTCAAAAAGCAAAGATTTTAATTAGCCTTTGCTCTTTCACTTCTTAGGAATATATTTTAACATGGTAGAGCCTGGTGTTTACATATATTCCTAGAAGAGGACCATCCTTCTCACTAGGCTAAAAAATGACACATATGCTCCATTTTTACTAGCAGACTGTGTACAAACTGGCAGTGATTAAGCATGGGAGGGATTAAGAAAGCAGTGATGTAAAAGGGCCTGGTGTTTAAACCTATAACCAGGTCAAACTCTGCCCACACCAAGACTGATGATTATGATGGACATGATTAACAAAATGTCTGTTTGATTTTTACTGTCTTATAATACAACACTCAGGATTTATTGGAACATGGCTATGTAAATATGTTCACATCAGCTTTTTCTTTGCTCTTCCCAGGGTAGGAATTAGCAGTCAGGAATATATATATGAATTATAAGGTTGAGTTAGAACATATAGAGAAATATAATTATGACAACATAGTGATTTTCTTCACTGCTGCTGAAGGCTATTCTTTCCAATCAGAGAACAGAAATTTTATGTGTTAAATTTTGGAAAACAGATACATTTTTATAGTACGGCAAAAATTCAAAATTGACCTCTGAAATACAATGTCAGAAAGAAACCCTCTCACAGAAAGTGTCAGTCTCTAAATGATGAACCACAACACCTTAAAAAAGTATCTTTTGAATATTTAATTTCATGAAAAATTATAAACTGTGTTTTAGTGCAAGCAGAAAAACGTAGCTTCTAAATTAGGTGTTCAATTATTTTCTCTAGTATCATTAAATGTCTACAGAATATATTGTAATATTTTCTCAGCCTTAGTTACTGTATATTGTTATAAATTATTACACTGGAATCTGTTTGTCCAAATTAAAATTAAAAGGTAATTATGAATATTCTTTATAACAGACCTTCCAAACAGCAAGACATAAATGCTGATTCTGTCATTAAAATAGCTGAAAAACTGCAACATTTATGAAGAGACACTTCAAAAAGACAAATTCTGATCCGTATTTTTCATTCCCCTAATTTGAAGCAGAAAATGGTAGATAAAATTATTGCTGTGGAAATGTTTCAACCAAGCTTTACACCTGCTCACATTTCTTTGACACCTGAATTTCTTAGGCACCTGAATTGCTAGTGTAGCATGTAAAATACAGAAAAAACTTTTCAAACCAAAGTTATTGTATATTAAGCTGGGCTCACTGCCCCACTAATGCAGTTACACAGCTCCAGGAGGAGAGCTGACTGAAGAGAAGCCAGACTGGAAAACAGATCAGGCATCCAAATACACAGGCATCTGACTGCAGATCTAAAGGCATGCAGTGCTTTTCAGGTCTCATTCTTGAACCTTTAGACATAAAAGGCACTGAATTATGAAATTTCAACGGATCTTTAAACAGTATTTACTTTTTAACACTGACATCTTTTTTTTTTCATATTCCTTGCAGAAATACCAAGCTAGCAGAGAACTGCTCTAAAACAAATGGAAAACTAAACCGGAATGAAAAAAAGGAATATAAGTAAGGCATTGACAGAATCTGTACTATCTTACTGTAGAACACATTAAATTTAAAGTTACAACATAGCATTACCATCTTTAAAATCTTAAATAACCTTGGGCAGAAACAGCACTTCAGTTTTTGCAGTCATATTTTTATGCAGAGCCATGCTGGAAAACAACCTTATTTAAAGAGTTTTAACTTAGTAGCTTTAAACTTCTTTCCTAAAAGAACACAGATTAAGCCAACGTGAGAAATAAAATCTTGCCATGGTATCTAATGCTAACATCTCCATAATACTATTTCTTAGAAGACACAAATCTACCTGATTTGTCTCTTTAAACTAAATTCTGAAGGATTTCCCCAAATATGCTTAAGGCCTGAAGTGTAACTTACTTCAATTTATGATCTAGAGAGTAATAAGAAATAATTGGTCTTGCAGAAAACAAAACAAAATAAAACTAAAAGAAACTGCAATACAGAAAATAATCAGTAATAAAATGGACGTTTCAGACAATGATATTCTGGAGCAGAGGTATCATCGTAAGTATTACATGTATGGAAAGAAGGGATGATTCTTTGCTTACAGCTGGTTCAGGTAGATCTCAACAAATCTACTGAATTCCTATGGCATTACTCTCTGTTCAAGCAATGGAAAAGAGAAATTGTCCAGGAAACTTGTCATACAAAGAGATACGTCCATCCTACCAGGGCCATATTCACCCTCAAACAGATGGCAACTGTACTTTAAAGCAACTAGCCCATGATTCTGTAGCAATTGTGATGTTTAAAATGTTGTCTATGGAGCTGCTTTGTCATGGTTTGGGAGCAGTACTGGTTACAATTACTGTCTGTCACCAGGCTGCCAGAAAAACTCCTGCAATAAGCTTCCACCTACTTGCTTGGAACTTCTGATAGCAAACTATAGTCTAACTTCTGATAGTCAAATTGAGACTATAGTCCAACTATTTCCTAGAACAAGGTCAGAGAGAAATATTTGGGACAATAGTAAAAATATCAGTATAACTTCACTTTGAAATACCATAAGAAAATACCCGCTTAGGAACAGAAATTAAACCTATGAAGAGAATTTCTTTATGTCATGTAGGGCCTTTTGTAGCCTAAAAAAAAAAAAAAAAGACTGTTTTTTTGTTGTTGTTGTTGTTTTGTTTTGTTTTTGTCTGTTCATGTGTTGAATTACATTATCTAGGCAAAAGTGTCATTCTGTATCCAGGTATACAATAAGTTATCACATGGCAATTTCTTCATACCTGAGATTTCTTTCAATATTCATTTCACAGTGATATGGTCACAGAAAAGCCAACCTACTTATGAAAATACTATTTTTCTGAAAAGTTCAAATGGAATGCAGGAAGTAAAATTCACATTGTGGTTTCTCTTTGATTACTTTGTGGCATAAAGATAATATGTACAGCAACATGGAAATAATGTTACTGTAAGCAAGGACACAATTTTTTAAGGTACCTAAAAGACAGCTCCAGAATACGGAGTCATGAAAGCTGGAAGAGGAAAGAAATAGCTGTGTATTTGTATGCACAGTGACAGAAAAGGAAATAGGACAACTAGATCATTTGCATATGCATATTAAAATTAGCAACTGTTTTTTAAACAGGTTTAAATCCATTTAAACCACCAGACTATTAGAGGGTAGTTAAAACAGGTAAATAAAAGTAAAAAGCATATAGGGGATTATAACTCTTTAGAGATTCCATCTGATAATTAAAACTGACAGTTAAATAATAAGGTTTTACTGATTCTATTATGTGAGATCCACATAAAGTGATCTGACCTTTGAATAGAAATACTGTTAATTAATCTCATTCAGCAACATGTTTAGTAGGTAAGTAGTACCAAGCAACCAACAATATAGATATAATTGGCACGTTTATTATATAAGTACAGACATTAATTATTTTAATGCTTAGTACCATTTCAGCTTCTTTTCTGATATTGAAGAAGTAGGTATAGCCTGAAATAGTGATTTCACAGTACAGTTAGCTAATAAAATTGTCTTCACAATATTGGATATTTACTTCTCAACTGAATAGCTGTAAAGGTACACACTTATTAACAATACTTTCACTAGCACTAATGAGACAGTTTCCCTTGGGCTGCTGCAATAATATTAGTGGTTTAAAACTGAACAGCAATAGTTTTCATTTAGGTGTTAGTAATGTTTGGGAAAAATCACTGCAAAGAAAATCCTATACCAAATGCTTTGGACAATGAAATGCTTTTTCCCACCGTCTTATCTGGGCACATAGAAATGAGCTACAGCCCAGTGCAACATAATTTGTGATCACTGACATATTTACTTGCTTTGGAAGCTGGTCAGAATTTCAGAGAAAGCATGATAGCATTTTTCTTCAACAAAAATCAGTAGGGTGTCTTCCTTATGCAAAATATAATCCCAAATCCACACCCCTTCTACTTAACACTGCAGTGTAAGAGCATGTGTGAGGCAAGGTTTGAGATACCAGCCATCCATGTCTTTTGCCTTCAGAAATGCTCTAAATGACTGCTCTGAGGCAGCTCAGATGTTACTGCTCTAAGTGGGAGCTTTCGATACATGTTGTGCTGTTGAGTAATTTTGGTGGCACAGTTATAAACAAGCCTTAAGGAGAGGTCCAGGAAGTCTGCAACTGTTTTCGTAGCCAGCCATTGGCCTTGGATTAAACTTGCCCATTTGGGTAGGGTAGACTGCATACCATCTCTCCTAGGAAGACCCTAACACCACCTGTCACTAGGCTGCATATATTAAAGTCTTCCAATTTTCATCCCATTATTCCCAACTTTCTTCTGCACATACATGAAACTGGGAGCCCTGCACCATGTCACCCACTATCACATTTCATCTGGAACCCATTTCATCTCCTGGGAACCACACACTGCCAGCTGGCTGCTGTGCAGCACATCAAGCTACTGCTCATCATCTATTGCAAGCACAGTTATGCAGGAGGAAGCATCACTCCTGCAGATGCACTCTTCCTATCTTTCTCCCATCAGCACCATTGCCTCCTATAGCCTCTCAGGAGGTTTGTAAATATTTCTAGAAATATCCTGAGAAGCTGGACTGGCAGTCACTCTTGGACTCCTGCCCTTGAAGCACCCAAGCCCATCAATGGAGACTAGATCCATTAAAAATCCCAGCTGGCAGGTAGAGGAGAGAAAAAGCTTTCATAGCTGTCTCTTCCAACTTGAATGTGCTGAAGGAGATTAAATGGACAAATGCTTCTGCCTACACAATGCAATGGGTGTAGAAATAGCTTGGAAGACTATTTGTGGTTCAGGGCTATCTGTAACACAGCCCAGACTAGGCCATTGATCCTCAGCATAACACTGAGGAATTTAACTAATATTAAGTAACAAGGTAGAGACAAAGAAAAAATAAAAAGATGGGAACTGTTTTAAATGTTGTTTTACAAATGGATATACAGAAAATAAATTGAACATGTTTATCTTCCATCTTCCCATTTAAATAGGGAATTTAAACATAGTAAATTTAAAAGTGATAGAAAAAAATTCTTTTTATAAGACCTGGAGAACTCACCACCACAGAGTATCCCTGAGACTTAACAGTATTTAAAACAGGTTTAGAAATGTGTAAGTCAAATGAATATTTGTGATAATAACTGAAGGAAAAATGTCCTTCAGACTGAAGTAATATCACAAACTAAGGTTAAGAGGAAATTTCCTCTAATTAATCTTAATTAACCACTCCTAGGTTTCCTGTGCTTTTCTCTGAAGCATCTGACACTGCTAGTGTTGATCAGCAAACATGAGTGCCTATGCTCACTGCGTAACATTCTGCAAAGAAAGGCCACTAATGTTAAAAGACCCCCAAATTTCCATTAAAAAGGTTGTAATTTCTATTGTAAGAAACAGCCACTGTGAAAATTGTGTGTGTGCGTGGATGTTAGCTCTGTGATCTGACAGCATGTTGCGGAGTGTCTGTGTCAGTCTTTTACTGATGGACTCTCTCTTCCCCAGGCTGCAAGAATACTTATCAGTAATAGTCTGCCACTCATGGCAAAATGTGAAACACGCAAAAGGCAGCATGCAGGGATGCAGGGATGCAGGGTGCAGAGAAAAATAAGACAGACAGAATTGTGGGCCTGAGTTTCTTTTGATATACTTTTGTCAGGCTGTTCAAAATGATTGCCTTTAACAGCAACAGCACAAAGGAAAATATCCTTTCATTTTTAGAATAAACTACATGCAAACAAGGACATGAAGTTTAAAGTGTTCTATATCTGAGTACTTGTTGCATATTCAATTTTTAAATAGTCATGTTGAAGTTAATCCCTGATGGCTTTCCTTTGTGAGCTACAGTAATGATATTCTAGAACCTTTTTCTTCAAGCAAAATTTCTGTACAATATTTCAACCAGTGGAGCTTAGCTACTTGTATTCTTATGAATGAGCATTAACTCAGTGAAATTCCTATCCTGGAAATGAGATGATGAACTGTCACTCCAAGTTTCTCCTGCAATGTCAGTAGATTAGCAATATTCTTCTCACTTCCTGTTCTAAATTTTTTCTTTATTAATATTATAGTTCACTAAAAAGTGTTCTAATGTACCACAAGGGGAACTTTCTCCTTTAATATTATCCCACACTGAAAATCTATTCTACTTTGTTAATCACTGGCAGAGCACATAAAGCACTCAAATTGCCAGACAAATTGTAGAAAACTACAAAAATAATATTAGCAGTACCAATCAAATGCTGCCAAAGCCATTTCATAGGTATGACAACTAACAAATTTGCAAACCATTTACACCAAGAAAACAAATTTGCGCGTGACCATTTATTTTCCCTTTTACAATGGTTTTCCAAAACCAGATTTTTAAAGATAACAGAATCACAGGATCACAGAATGTTAGGGATTGGAAGGTACCTCCAAAGATCACTGAGTCCAACCCCCCTGCCAGAGCAGGACAAAACTAGAGCAATGAAAAGAGGTTGTCCCTGCCTTTTTGAGACCCAGCCCTTATGTATTTATAGACATTAATTGGATCCCCTCTCATCTTCTTTCCAAACTAAAAAAGTCCCAGGTCTCTCAGCCTTTCCTCTTTAGGCATGCGTTCCAGTCCTTTAATAATCCTTGCAGCCCTCCATTGGAGCCTCTCAAGTAGATCTCTGTCCCTCTTGAAATGGGGAGGCCAGAACTCTACGCAAAATTAATGAAAATCATTTCATTAATGAAAATCATTTCACCTAAGGACAAACTAAGAATTTAAGAAATTACACAGTAGGTAGCTGTTTTTGAAAAAGCTTACCAGAAGCTTAAATTAGTGGTTCCACAATGATCACAGCTTTTTTTTTTTTTTTTTTTTTCCCCTCCTTTACTGGCAGTTTTAATTCCTGATAAGTAAATAAATTTTATTTCTTAAATAGAAGTATTATGGTCTACTGCAAAGAACAGATCAATTATTAACTCATTCTCAAAGTTAGAAAAGAACATCACATTGTTGGGAAAGCAGATCTCATGCATCTTACGATACTTTTAGCCAAACATTTTACAAGCAAGACCTCTGAGTTTAATTTGTCACCTACTAAACTGCTTAATAGGATTTGACTGGGAAGTCCAGAGACAGCCACTAATCTATTAGTTGACTCACACATCTTCTCCCACAAACTTTTACACAATTAAGCCAGGCTATAAATTTAAATATGTCCTCACTACCCTAGCTACACAAATCTTTAGTTAATTTTCACACACTATTATAGAATATGGGTCAACCTCATTATTTCCTGTCTACTGAGGATAATTACTCCTTCCTGTTCATGAAAGCTGAATGTCATAACCTATGAATTAAAACACTTGCCTTGTATTCTAGCTATTATTATTGTTACTATGCAAGTTCCTCTAGAAACAGTTTCTCTTGTTCCATGCCTACAGGTTCAAAGCCCAAGGTGAAACTTCACACTAAAAATTATATGTGATTAAACTAGAACTTGGCAGAGACACAAACCCAACATGAAGAGTTCAACTCATTAAAAAACCATCAGGCAAGCAGGTGCTCAGCAGTTTTGGTATGACTGAGTCACACAGCAGATGGGGGTGAATACTAAGGGGCAGATCTTCACTGGTGTAATACTGTCTGAGCTCTGCTGGCTTCAACAGAGCTGTCACAGTTTACATCAGCAGAGATATGCCCTTGAATACTGAATACAAAAAAGCAGCTAGCCATCTATGTGATGCACAAGCAACAGTACGAGGTACAATACTGTAATGAGGCAAAAAATTTCACCTTAAAATCTTAATATTTCATGAGAAAAATTGCTAGCTTAAAATCCAGATTTCTTTTTAATTTCCGCATTTTTCTTTTTTGATGCACAGATTTTAAGTAATAACACTCTTGCTTGCTTGAATGGAAAAAGTAAAGACTTTAGGATATGAACTTGTTACAACTACTATAAATATTCTTCATGTAGAACAAAGTTTTATTAATACTGAGAACAAGGATGAGCAAAAATGACCCAAACTCTGGTCTTTCTCAGTGGGGTGTACAGTTGTGCACTGGCATTTACAAAATGAAATGTTTAAAGCCTTTAGAAAAGCAAGATCCAAATTTTAGAAATAGTTTTCTGTAGTTTCAGGGATCGATCCTTATTTGAGAGGATATCATCTATGATGATCCTATATACTGTCAGAGAGGGCTATTGATTTTAAGCTTTTGCCCTCCTGGTAATAGCATGCACCCGTCATCTTCCCAAAGTCCAAACATTTGGGATGCCAAGAGTCAAATCCTGTGAATTGCCTTTACAACTACATAGGGGTACACAAGTATTGTTCATATGAGATGTATGTCATGTAAAGGGAATGGGATGCAGCTGGAACTGGTCAAGATGTTGACTGGGAGGACTCCTTGCAGCGTAGGGTGCAATCTCTGCAGCCTTTCCCTGCACTGGGATCTTGTGTATCCCAGATCCAACAGCTGGATGGGTTTCCCACATGGTTGTGGTTGGGCTATGCTGAGAAATTCTGAAAGAAGCTGTGGGGCAATAGGAGGTGAGAGCTGGTAAATGTATTGCAAGAACATGTGAGACTCAGCATGCCTAAATTGGTTCAAAGAGCAGAAATCCATGCCCCAGCCCAGGCTATGCTGTGCTAATTGGAGTCAGAGGTTGTCTGACAGCTAAAACCTCCTGCAGCTAATGGGACTTGTTGCTGAACTGTGATGATTCAAGCGTAAAATTTCATCACTGCATATGATCTTGCACCATACCAGTCCAAACGACAAACTCTGGAAAGTGAGTAAAATTCTTGGAATATGTCAACTTTTCTTTTCAATGGTGTAAATTGGCACTGCTCCTGACCACAGTAAGCTAGAGTGCTCTGGTCAGTATTATCTAAAAGTAGACACAGCTCACGATCACATAATGAACCTGTGGCTGATGTCAGATTGAACTGATCTGCAGCAATTTTTATTTGCGCAGTGATCCTGTCCTACAAATTCTTAATAATACAGGGATGAAAAGAAACCCATACTAATTGTGAGCACAGTGTTATTCTCGATTGGCCCCACTGTTTGTGCTAAAAGAACCTCTTCACATTGACTTACTGTGGTTTTTAATTAACATGACCTTGTAGGTCATCATTTTCATTTAAGGGAAATGTTTAATGAGCACTCTATTTAGTTGTTCAAAAATAATTGGAGCCACTTAAAAGCACAAGAACCCTTACAGAAATACCTGCTTTGTCATGCCCTCACAGGCCTGAGACACAAATACCTTTTCTACAGGAGCAGGGACTTTTTTTCCCCTGACAAGAAAGACAACTTGAAGCTTCAGATATTATCTGAGGGGGCTAATTCCTTCCACTCCACCCTTCAATGTTGTTAAGGAAGAGCCATTTAATCAGAGACTGAGAGATCCAAAGCGTCTATGCTCACTCCCTCCACCTTTCCAGTTACTTTTCTACAGGATTTTTTTTGACAAAGAGCAGAACCACAATATCACAAAGTCCAGTCCAAGACAACCTTTGGCATCCTGGCATCCACTCACTGGTGAGTTTTATTTTGCTCACTAAACCTCAGAAAACACACACCATCTGTCTGAGCAGAGGGTCTGCAAGAGGGCTGGTCTGACAGTGCTGCCAACAACCTGAATTTTCTGGAACTTCAATGGAAGCATCACTCCTCATGCTGAGCTTGATCCTGACTTATACACTACCTCAGTAAGCCTATATATCTTTAGCTCCATGCAGTCTCCAGCTGCTGCACCTCCCTATTGCCCTTCCTGAGAATTGTTGGTGGCCCTGATGAGAAAAGGACTAAGCAAGTATTAACAGGGAATCTGCTATGTCTTTCCAATTCATTTATCCCTCAGTAAGAGGAATTCTGAGGCCAGAGGGTGGTCTAACCCAAGTGAGTTTCTTGGGAGCTGATGATGCCAGGAAACAGGCCCCAAGTGTATGCAGCCACTTGCAGTGCACACTGCATACACAGTAATATCAGGTGTGGGGTACGTCCAACAGGAAAGGCTAGTTGGCATGGTTTATGTGCAATTTCAGTGCACATTATGCAGTGAAATAAAACTCATCCCTTCATTAATAAGCTCTGCTATTTCTGTTCAGAACATGCAATTGCAGATAGAAGTTTGGGTCTAATTTCTCATGTTTAATGACATCAAGTGCCTGTACACACAAACATCACACATTCCTCCATCACAGCTGAGGTCTGGGAGTCAGGAGAGCCCTGCTCTGACCAGGGTGGTAGTGGTGTAACAATCATTACTTCACACCTTCCTTTTTTCCTGCCCAAACAGTTTGCTTTGTCACCAAATACACTATATTCTTTAAGTCCCCCATCAAATCCATCCCATGGTTGTTCCCATATCTGGCCCTGGCTTTGCAGCTTCTAAAATTCTTGCTGAAAAGGACAGAGAATAGAACAAGATCAGTCTTGGTTTCCTCTGAGAACAGGGACCTCACCTTAAACTGTGCCTCCCAAGTGAGCAAAGTGAAGGAAAAGACTATATTTGTCAGTCAGTGAGGAATTTCTCCCTTCACAAAAATGTTCCTGCTCAGACAGCCCAACTCAATGACATCTAAACTTGGCTGCTTGAAACAGGGAAACCTGCTGGCACCCATCCCCTCCATGCACTTGTGTTGAACACTCCTCGTCTTCTCAGCTACAAGATTCAGAAAATGTGTTTTGATCCTTCTTGATTCCATCACCTTACTATGGCGAAGAGATCAAAATGTTTTTGCATCCATTTTTCATATCTCCATGAATCAGAGATGATGTCATGCTAAAACCTTCTCTTGAAACCTGTAATATTGAAATCATACTACTTGTGGGAGGGAAGGTTGCAGGATCAAGCGTATTGCACTCGGATGATTAAAAAATGGCTCCAAGACGTCAATTATTGCAAGCTATTATGGTATCTGTCTCCTGTGTTCATACAGATCAAGCACAAAGCCACATTTAAATTATAGTTTTGAACAGAACAGCAGTTAAAGCCTCTACATAGTATTAATGATATACCACAATGCTTAAGTATAGGGGGCGTTTTATCTTCATTTATAAAGAGAAAAGAAATACATTATCACCTAAGAATGACGCCTAAGAATGACACCTAAGAAATACTTGGTTCCCTTAGCAAACAGATACTCCTCTTTTGGATGTTATATTGATATATTTTACCATTTGAAAACTGGACAGTACACACATTCAACACTTCAAATTTGTATGAATATTTAATGAAAGTACATTGCAGCCAATCTGACAATAAGAAACAAAACCGGTAATTGCTTCCTGATAGTCTATTAAATGATAAACAGAAGATTGTAAAGGAACTGTCTGGTACAGCATATACAACAGCTCTGATCAATGAAGAATGTGTATTACCAAGACACAGACTTTCACGTTGTGGAGTAACTTTAGTGGGTTTCTATCAAAGGCTGTCTCAACAGAGATCTGATGAAGTTCGACAGAGAGATAGCATGAGCATCCAGTGCCAAGACAGACATTATTGATATCAAGAAAAAAAAATATTAAATAGATATCCATAATGAAGTTTCATCATTTCTGCAGTGTTATCTAGGTTAAACTTCAATAGCATACATGTCAAAATGCATCTTCTTTTTCACTTGTGCTTTTTTGATGACATCCCTAACTTTCAATTATGGTATTTTTTCCCAAATGTCCTTTCCAGATGGTGAGTGAGGAAGACATCAGATCAGAGACAAAGAATTTGGGCGATATACTTTAAGGTCCGTATTTTAAGGTAGCAGCTGACTTTGCTCTGTGGCTCAGCATTTCCCATGTGATGACATCCTTCTCTTAAAAAATATTATGAAATGAAATAATAATAAAAAAACATGTCAAGAGAGTGAATCGTGATCTTGACTTCAGCTTGACCTTAAGTTCAGGGCAAGGTACCCAACCTCTCCTGCCACCCCACGCCCTTCAGCCTCACTCCACCGAGCACCCTGCTCTCGCTGCTGACATTGCTTTCCTCTGTGTTCTTGGCAAAGAGTCAGACACGATTCTGCTTTCCTTCCTCGCTCAGACATGCTCTCAGAAGTGACACGAGCCTCCTGCAGGGTACTGGGTTTCTAGATGGCAGATAATTATTGATGTTTCAGTGAGATCTGGGTGGGGAAGGTTACTAGTGTACTAGAGGACTGATGCAAGGCTGTCTGAAGGACAAAGAGATGAGATCAGACTTTATTGCTATAAAGGATCACAGACTTTAGAGGATTATTTCCTTTTGAGAGGTAACCAGAACCATACATTTACTAGCATTAGTTTCAAAGAAAACCAGTCCTTTGCTTTTGTTATAAACTAAGGCAAATATACAATTTTTAGATCAATAATGTAACTTTCCCTCAAAATCTATCAGCTCCATGGGATGGACTATTCCATGTTTTCAAATCTGGAATATAAAAGAGCTTGAAGAGTGGGATAGAGGTTACCCAGGGGATCAGGATAGTGGGCACTGTGGGACAGGTATGCCCAGGGGAAAGTGATGCTTCTAAGTTTTTTTTTTTAACACTTTCTGGATATGTATAAAATGACAAATAAAAGGATTGAGCATGTTTCTTTGTAATTTTTAAAGTTGTATAATTTTCTTTTTTAGGCTATCTAACCTCAATAGATAAAGGGTTGTATAACTTTGTCCCTTTCTCCATTTCAGTATCTGGGGTGTTTAGCATTAGTGTTTCTGATGTGGCTTTGTTAAAGCTGTACATAGGGAGATGGAAGCAATCTTTCTCAAGCTGTATTTATGAAATCTTGACTGACACTTTCTCAAACGATCAGATGCAGCTCTACAGCTGTGGAGACTTGACTCTGCCAGAGTTGGAAGGGAGAAGAGAGAACCGCTGAGGGGCAGTGGGAAGTCCCAGGTGCACCCAGTTAAAATTCCTCCACCTCCCTGAAGGGAAAGATGACATGAACTTCTCTCTGAGGGGAATCGGCCACTCTTGGGATCCTGCAGCCTCAATTCTAGGGATCAGAAAAATAATTTCTGAAGATATAAACGTTGTCTTTCCAATATACCAGAGATTTGCTGAGCATTTTGTGAATGTTACTAATTTTGCCTTATCAAAATCAGTACTTCAGAATATCATGTAAGTTGTCCTGCTCACATCAGATGGACTATCAATGAGTAATGACATCCTAGAGGAGTAAAACATGAAGGTTAAGGACTGAATGCTTCCTGATGGTTTTTTTGTTTGTTTTGGTTTGTGGTTGGTTTTTTTTTTTTACTTCTCTTACAGTTTTGAAGCAGACATTGACTACGAAATAAGAAAAAATAATATTTTGCAATTGTATATTTACATATTAAGGGTTTATTTTACTCACTTGCAGAATATATTGTCACCTAGGATATTTCATTTGCTTCCTTATATTACCATTTCTCCCCATGCAAGACTGAAAATGGAAATAACTGTAATACAAAGAGAAGTACTCCCATAAGTAGCTCAGTTCTATTTTACCACAGTAAAATGTTTGAAAAACTTTGTGCATCCCAATGGCATCAGAAAGAGATGGGACACAAAGTACCTGAGAGACTGCACCTCAATTACTAGAACACCATTTTAGTGAGTGCTTTGAATCTCTGACAGGCTGAATAGAAGTTTAAAGATTTTAATATTACCTTTCAACACAATTGCAGCTGTGAAAATTTTGTTAAATGCTAAAGAAAAATACTTCTTTTGACCATAACTTAGCTGTCATTTAACATAAACGCTACGATCTTCCTTTCAAAATGCCTTGTAATATTTAGCCACTGCTCTTGATGACAAGCATATTTCCTTGAAATTAAAGTGAGTGAAACTTGCTAGCACTTAAGACAAAATGATAAAATAGTCAGAAACTTCATTTTCTTCCAAAGAACTTGGACATGTTAAAATATATACATAAGGATGTAAAATAATCTTTGTATTTTAGTGTAATTTAACATGGTAAATCTCAACTTCAGTGATCAAGCTAAAAAATTTTAAGGAAGACTATGAGTAAAGAGGTGGGATGAACAGATGATAGCATGGAGAAAGGCACAGGTATTGATGGTTTAAGATGGCTGATACATCCCATTTTTAAACCATCTTTAATTACTTAAGCTTTCATAAATCTTTAACCTTTTAACCTAAAATTTTGTGTGCTGGATATCTGCTCTATTAAATGACACCAGGAATTCTTTTTAATAAAAACTTGCAATTAACACACATCTCAATTCACACCAAAAGTATTGGACTAGAGTTAGTAATGCAGCCTAATTTTTAATGTTTCCTTACATTGGGTGTTTAATGTTGAAAAGACCCTTTTAATATTTTAAAGTATTTATCTTGGACACAATTGTAAATTTAGGATCTGTATAAATTTATTATGAGCTTTCAGAGGAAGATACTCTGCCTGAATTCTACCAGGAACTGAAACTACTCTTGGGATTGGTGGTGTGCAAAACCCACACTACGACTTTATTGCAGAAAGACCACAGGGAGCCCAGGGTGCAGCCTGGAGAACAAAAGGAAGCTTAGGGACAATTTTTAATTTTGCCAAGGGGTAGAGTCCATTGAATTTAAAGAAAACAGGCTTATGAAAACTGCTTCCCACCAACCCAGAGCTTCCCAAGGTGTGTGCAGGCTCACAGCATACACCCAGCTGCCTGGCATGCCTGTGGGTTCAGGAATGGGCTGAGAGCTCCAAGATGCTCAGCTCCAATGCCACGACTCCTGGGACTGCTCTTGATCCTTAGGAATAAACAAGGTACCTCCCTTCATGTGTAAATGAAACTGAAATACTTTTCTAGTATTATAATATTTGAAAAGCTATTCTTTATAGGTTATTTGATGGCTTCTATTTTTCTTTAAACTCACCATAACCAATGGAAACAAATACATTTGTAGAACATACGAAAACACAGTACTGCAAAAAGCAGTTAAGACTTCAGTAAAGTGCACATTGCTGAAATAAGAGTGGAAGATAAAATATTCAATGTCCAAAAGCCTCAGCCCTTAACTAATTTCTCTTTCTAAACCCTCAGAACATGCCATAGGGGACTGTTTTACAGGTCTCAAGATCAGTATACAAGTATCAAGAGGTATACAAGAAAGCTCTAAACACACACACACAAAAAATACGGAAATATTAGCTTCATTGTAAAAGCACAAATTTTATATTAACCACTAATACCTATAGACTGTTTCACTCCTGTTTTTCCATTTTACAAAAAGTATTTATCACTCTTTATACAAATAAAATTGTACAAAACTAAAGTTCATACATTAAGGAGGGTGCAGTTTGTATCACAGGTGAGCTGATGCTGAAATCGTCTCAGCTGCTTCTGAAAAAGAAAAAACTTGAAATGCTCTTTTTCAAGAGCACGGTGCTACAGAATGCCTGGGAACTTGTGCTGACCTTCCTCACCTGCGATTCTGTCATTTGGAAGATGGAATGGATTTTCTTTTTTAAATGTATGAAGTACTAGAGTGCTGTTTGTTCTATATCTAGTAGATTTACTAGAGCAAAAGAAATTAGAGCTTTAGTCAAATGTGAAGGCAGACCTCCCTCAAGAGAGTACAAAATCAATCAGCTCTTGTTTACTGTACATTGACAGAGTCTCCTGCTGCGGCTAAGTTGCAGAGAATGTTAAAACACTAAGCAACATTACCAAAAAACTCATCTAGCTGGCTGACTAAATACAGTTTTCCCCTGACACACAAGCAGCTTTCTCACAGATGTATAGTTGAGCCGACAGTATTTCAGTCTCGGGAGAGAAAGTTATATAGAAGAGGGTGGGAATAGGTCCAGAAAGGCAAATGAGGATCCTTATGGCAGAACATTGATTTCCTCAGGTGTTTCAAATTCACTCCTTGTAGTCTAGAGGAATGAGGACCAAACACAGACAAGGAACTGGTGAGATCCCTCAGTCAGTTATCCCACTCTTTTCACAGCCAGTCCTGAAGAAATTCTAATTTTCAGTGAGAAACTGGAGTACTGAAGTGCTATAAGAGAGGGAGAGCTCTTTCACACTTATCACTTCAGCCTGTACACTGGAATGGCTGGGCTTTGAGTACATTGGTGTGTCTCTACCCTTGCCATAAATGCTATGGGACTCTTAAAGGCCAGTGTCATGTCTCTTTGACAATTTCAGCAGAAAGTATCATTATTAAGCTGGGCAGTTGAGTCAGGAGCTCCTGAACACTATGTGTCCTCTAACAAATGATAAGGACCATTTGCTGCACTGACACTGGAAATCCTTCACTGACTGTATTTATATGGCAAGAGTGGAGACCCCAACCTGGCATGTTGCAGATTCCTAAGGTTGCACAGCCAAAGAGCTTTACATTACCTTGATTTAAGGTGGATGTGTTTCATAACATACTTATTTTTCTTCATCCCAGTTTTGACTAAAATTTAAACAAAAATTCCACAGAGCATTTTTCTTGGTTTAATTTTCACTGATTTGAAAAGTAAATCAGTAATATTTCCTCCAAGGTAAGAGGCAGATGGTGCTTCCATAGGCATGACTGCCCACGTGATTTAATTTTTTTGTTAGTGAAGACGGTTTCTATTGCTATATTTTGTCACTGGATTAACTAATAATGCAGAAACTTTGCCATATATGGCAGTGTAAATTGTAATTTTTATTTGCTCTTTCATCTGTGGTTTTAGTCTCTTAAATGACAAGTTCGGACAATACATTACCATTATCCTTTGTGAAGTGTATTAATAAAGACTGCGGAACATGATGCAGCATGTTCACAAAAGCAGAAAAGCATGTTGCTTGTAACGTACTTCCTTAAACATTGGGGTTTTTTTCCTCTGTTATTGACAGCATGATATACCACCTATCATTAACTGTCACAATGAAGAGCTACATAGGATTTGTCCTCCATTTCCACTTATTTATTTCTCAAGGAAGATTATACCTCCAGGGTTTTTAACAAATACAATTTTCTTAAGTGCAATGAATTATTCTCTAAGAAGTCTCATGTGTGTGCTTTAAAATCTATTCATTCAGGCCTATCCAAAGCAACAGTTCAAATGGAAAACTTTCTGGTTTCCATGTCCTCATAAAACAGAGCTGTTACTAATGCTGAACACAAATGCCAGATGATTTCTCTTTGTGGTGATGGGTAAGTAAACTAGAAGCATTGGCCATTAAATGTCCCATATGCCTAGGGCATGGAGAGCTAGGTCCACAAAGCAGAAATTAGAAAACATGTAGTTCTGGGCTACAGTATCTAATATTGTGTGTACAGTGCTTAGAGAAGAATGTACAATGTGATTTAAACATTATCAACATCTCCTTTCTCAATGTTCACTGAAATTCCAAGGTGTTTTGCTCCAGAGGGAAAATCCAAACAGCCAGAACTAGAGGCTACCTGCTTTCTCTGTACAGCTCAGGACAGCAGAACTATAACAGTATCTGACAAACTGAACTTCCATACAGAATCAAATAGGCTCACCAGAAAAATAATTTATTATTCCACTTTCCATTAAACATAAAAATGTTAGAAGCACTACTTTTCAATACCCTGGAGGAAGGTAAATGATAATATATTTTGAATAAATCAGCATTTTTAAGGATAAAATCAGGAACAAAAGCTAAGCTGATCAGTGTATTGCCTTGGTTTTCCAAAGGTAAAATAACTATTTTTTAACAGCACCCTGAAAACAAAACTGAAAATATTTTTTTCCTATACTTTATTCAAGCCAAAACTTTTCCTGAACAAATGGACAAACAGCTTTATATTTTGTTTGGTATGCATAAGCATAAATGTTCTACGTATGTTTTTGTATATTTTTTTGAATATTTCTTCCCTTTTGCTGTGTTAAGGTCTTTACATTGCTGATTTAAATAAATAAATAAATAAATCCCCCAATAGATTAAAAAAGCCCTATCGTATTAGTTGTTGAATTATTAGTATTTCCTGGTTGCTATATAGATAAAATTTTCTTCTGTACATCAAAGCAATTCTGTAGAAGAAAAGTAAGATGAATATGCCAAGCTCCTAAAAAATTCAGAGCATTCATTGTTCAGCCATCAATGTTCACAGTCCTTCACTAGTCTGAATCACTACACTCTTGAATTGATATAAAGAAAACTTACAAAGGTAAAGTCATTTATTCTACTTTGCAGACTTTGTGCAGATTTTGAACTTCAAATCAAAAATGAGCACTAGAAGAATCATAATGGAATGTCTACTGTTTTGGATTTTTTGGGGTTTTTTTTTGAACTTCAGTAAATCTTTCAATGATTTTGCTCTAAATTTTATTTTAGAAAGTATTAACAGTTAATCCAAAGAAGGCAAGAGAGCTTTTTAACTAATAAACTGTCCTTTATAGAATTCCGGTCCATCATCTTCCTTAGCACTGCTGGATCCTGGCCTTTCCCCTAGGACTCTAGCAACTTGATTAGATTAGGAGTTCTGAGACTGCAGCAGAGAAGGACATGTATTACCTGAAGACAGCCTGTGGAACATGTATTCTAATGTTAACAAAACCAAATGTGGAAATGCTATCCATAGTTTAACAGAAGCAACACAGAAGAGTAGGTTAATACTTTACATACAGGAAGAGAGGTAAACCAGAGAAAACTAATTTTAAGAGTAATGCTATTTCCCCTATTTCAAAAGCATTGATAGTTCTAGCATTTAGAAACAATTCTTGTAATTCTTCAGTATTTACATTATGAATGAGTATAATTTTTACCTAAATCTAGTAGCAAGAAAGTCTATTTACCATGTATAATCATTACAGTGATAGTCTGGATCATTTTTAGTTTTAATTTTGGTGTGATTTAGTGGCTATATAATAGGCATGGGTGAGACACAATCATATTCTTTTCTATCTGAAAGGATATTGTTTCAATGAAGTTTGCATTTCATACGGTCGCAAAGGTTAATGGAAGTAACTTAGAGCCATTCTAAGTGTTGAGTGACTATGCTGTATAAAGTACTAACTGGTTAAGAGGTCTTTTAGAACAAGGTGGCATAATTGACATTATATAGATCAAGTGTCCTTGATGACCCTCAAGGATCAGAGGAAAAAAGGTACACGTCTTCATTGAAAAGTCAACTTTGAATTGTTCATACTATTCAGTAACAGGGTAACTCCTTGTAGGGGGCTAGCATCAAGGTTAGGGGCAAATACATGTGGGAAATTTTAGTTATAATTTTTCATGGAGTAGACTGCATATGTATTTCAGACAGTCTCCTGACATATTCCATACACAAAGTGAGCATTTGGGTGTATGGGACATTATTTAAAGAGGAGTGAGTTAAAATATATGGCCATGATTCCTTTTCCCAGGTGTTTGGAGATTTGTGGTGAGAGGTACTTCAGCTGAGTTATAAGCTTATTTTTTTTGTCATTGAATTTCCTAGCTTTGATCTGCTACTAACTATCCAGCATTTTAGAAGTCATCGTAACAAGGACAGCCTCAAAAAGTTCCCTGCAACCAGCTCTTTATAGGGAAGTTTTATGCCTCCTTGTTTATACACGTGGCTATTTCCCAAACCAAGGCCACAGATCCCACTGCTGTGTTCTGTTTACCTGGATTCCCTTCCTTCCTTTGGACAAGACCCTCCATCTTTGTTTATATATCACTTCATCCCATTTTCCACCATCCCATTTTCCTTTACAGTGAGGTGAAATTATGAGTCATGTGTATAAGGAACTTTATCTTAATATAGATGTATTCATTATCCTTTTTTTTTTTTTTTTCCAACTGTATTACCATCAGGATTCCTTGATCTTTTCTGAGATAAGGGACAGGGAGAGAAAACCACCATATTTTTGGTCTTAGGACCTTCTGTGCAGACTACATATAGGAACCAGGCAGGATCCATTTAGACTGCCTAAAACTCTATGGATGCTATTTCCCATGCAAAAGCAACATGTCAGTCCATGAAAAATTCAAGTTCACAGCACAGAGCAGAGATGGGCTCATGCACATCCAGTTGGGCTAGGGGGAAGAGTGAGTTTCATAGCTATTCTCTTTGTTCACAGCTTAAAATTGAGTTACAAGAGATGTTTTGGGTGCCATATAATGAGGTGAATGTTGAGTGTTTTATACTATTTGAGGCATACTGAAAACCATCACTAAGCATCTATGTTTCCAAGAAAGCAAGTAGTAGACATATTCTTTCTTAGGAAGTAATGAATTTGGTGGCAATAAATCTGCAGTACTAATTCCACCTTTTCCCTCCAGTAGGAATAACAAAAGTCTAGGAAATTAAGAGATGTGGATTTTTAGACACTAAGAAAATATAGCATTTAAAGAGAAATGGGTTCTAAATGTAACTGTAGTGAAGTTCATTTTTTATGCCCTGTTGCCTGTTTTCAGGCGTGGCGACCTGGTTCCGAAAGCGCACGGCTACCGCCCAATAACCGCGCGGTCCATCAGCACCTGACACCAGCGTGGAGGGTGGCAAAATGGCGTTTATTGGTGAGCGACACGGCACTTTATAACTCGGGTTTACAACGTCACTTCCGTCTGCTTGCATCATAACTAAGCGCTGCTGGCTATCAGGCTGTCAGGAGAGGGGTC
>JANHFX010014873.1:0-21315 GCA_027560015.1 Chloroceryle amazona | reverse complement strand
AGCGGTGCCTGAGCCCTTGCCCGCAGCACCTGGGCTCAGCCCCTCCGTGGGGCAGGAAAGCAGAAAGCCCTTTGTAGCTTTAAATCTAAAATACCTATTTTTTTCTCACCTTTTCCGTAGTCTTGCCAAGAAGTCAGCTGCCAAGCAGACAGCATTTTATGTCAGAGAGACTGTAGGCTCCTAGAACTTTTTCTTCATATTCTTTTTCTAATTATCCGTTTATGAAAAACCTTATTTTCCAATGAGCAATAAATCACTTCCCATTTAAAGCGATACTTTCCCGTCTCGCCGTGTGGTGGTGCCAAATGCTTTTCTAAAAGAGGCTTTTTAAGAAACCTCTGGTCATAGTATAACTTGTAATTATCAGGAGTTAGGGGTTTGTGTTTTGGGGTTGGTTTTTCAGTTGCTTATCTTGGTGTCATAATAATGAGACCTTTTCTCCCTCACCTACTGTTTGGGCTGTTTAATTAAAGTGATCTTTATGGTAATTCTCATTCTGAAGTCCTTTAGTAATTGACAGAATTTGAATGTTACCTTCAAGGTTCTGCTTTTCTCTGTTCAACCTGATGTGTAAACAATTTCACCTGCCTGTAGGAATGTACTTCTCTAATATTTCCCCTTGGGGATTTCAGCCCACTTCTGGGAGACAGGCAAATATCATCAAACCTGTTGTGCTGACAGAAAAGCTGACTCATCGTGCAGCATAATTAGTTTGCTGGAATTCAAATATTCAAGTCAGAAATAGAGCCAAGATCAGGAATTCTCTGTACACTGAGCGATTTTGGTTGGTTTGGTTTTACAAACCAAATCTTGAGCTACCTATCAGTATTATATAACTGTACAAAAACTTTTCTGGTATTAGTTCCTTTTATGTTCTCTTCAGGCATCTAAGCTGTTGCATTAGGTTCTACCAACATAGCCTCAAGCATGTATTTTTAAGGGGGTTCTTAAAAATACTTGAAAAATGAGATCTATTTTTCTTGTATTATGTTATTCTTAGTATGCTGTATTTAATTTATCCATGAATGGCAGCAGAGTTTGATTTATTTTATTTTTTACTGTTGAATGGAACTTATCACCACTAAAAAAGGCAGGTCTGCATATCGGGAAGTTTAGCAGAACAATCAGCCTTTTGGAAGATGACTGATAAACTGTACTTCTTGGGTACAAAACCCATCCTTCCAGACACGCTACTTCGTGGATCACCGGAGAGTGCGTGTGGTTGGAGGACAAGGAGGAGAAGGGGGTCATTCTTTTCATAGTGAACCCAGAAAAATATTTGGAGGTCCCGATGGTGGAAATGGAGGTGATGGTGGCCATGTAATTTTGAAAGGTAAAGCTAATTAAATCCAGGGGTTGTTATGTTATTACTTAACACTTCCACCCCAAAAAACCAGCCCAACACACTGTGTGATAGGAACTGGTAAATATAACTGTCAAAAATGTTTAAAAAATGGTTATTTCTGTGAAATATGTCTTTGCTTTTTACGCTTTGTCCTGAGCTGTGGTAACAGGGATGATAAATGACACTGACAGCTTTAGAAAGCATTTTGAAACTCAAGGTATTTATTTTTCAGACATTTTAGCTTCCTCTGTTGTGATAGGGCTGGGATCTGATCAAATTTTACTCTTAAGAGGCATAAAGCTGCTACTGCAACCAGCCAGCTGCAAAATCTGCTCATCTAGCAAATGAGTTTTTGAGAATATTTTGTAATGGTTGATTTTGGAATGACCAGGTAATAAAGTGCATGGTTTGTAAACCCAAGCAGACAAGTAAAGCCAGTTAAACTTCATCAAAACTTACATTACTATTAGTCTTCCCTGCTAGGTTACTGTTGAGCCAGCAAATAGGGTATGCGTTCACGCAATATTTTAAAAGGGAAAAAACAGTCAAGAAGTTGCTTTTCTGTGCCTTTTCTCCTAAAACAGTGTGTTTAAAATATGCATCTTTTGCTTTTCAGCTGACCAGCAAATGAAATCACTTTCTTCAGTCCTGTCCTTCTATCAGGGTTTTCATGGAGAGAAAGGAGGAAGGAAAAACTGTTACGGAGCTAATGGTGCATCTGTGTATGTTAAAGTAGGTACAGTAAGGTTGCATTCTACTCTGTTAGCTTCATATTAATGCTGCTGATTTTCAGGCAGGATGCCCTTGTGAGAAAAATCTTGTGTGTTTTTTCTGGGAGCCTTGCGCGTGTTCCCTGCTGAGACAGGGTTGGTTGGCACGCAGGTGGATCAAGCTGCTTTAAATTGTTTATAAAAATTAGATCTTTGGAAGATACATCTGGCCAGAATAAATACAGTTCTGATTTGCTTTACTTCTAGAGGTCATATGCCTAGAGCAATCACAATGTGGCACTTCTTCAACAGGAGCAGTGTTTTTTTCTTTCATCCTTTGGGTTTTTTTTCCTTCAACATGCCTGTTCTGGTGCACACCTACAGTAGGTTTCTTAGCTCACTCCTGTGCTTAGACTTCTTCGCATAAAAGGAGAGAAAGAGGCTTATAGTACTGTTATCATTTTAATGAAGTGTAAATGCCTGACGCCTTTGGGTCCAGAAAGTGAGCGTCATGAAATGCTTACAGTTCTCTTTGCGGATTCCCTGGCTTGAGAATATGGAGGAATTATTTTCAACAAATCTGAAATCAGCTGGTAAAGGACCTGCTGAAGGTGGATCTGCTGCAGGCTTTGAGCTCCAGCGTAATGCTTGCACCTCTCTTCCCTTTAAGGTCCCTGTAGGTACGTTGGTTAAGGAGGATGGGAGAGTTGTGGCTGACCTCAGTCAGCATGGTGAAGAGTACGTTGCAGCTTATGGAGGAGCTGGAGGGAAAGGTAATCGCTTTTTCCTTTCCAATGAAAACCGAGCTCCGACATTATTTACTCCAGGAGAACCAGGTCAGGAAAGGGTCCTCCATTTGGAATTGAAGACAACAGCCCATGCAGGGTTGGTGAGTGTCACTTTGTTCTTCAACTTCCTATCGTTGTAGGATGGCACTTAACTGACTGAAGAAATAATGTTTGATAACATTTTTGTTAGCCTTTTGCTTTGCTTGTTTAGAGCTGCAACTTGATGCTTTCTTGCTGTTACTTGGTAGAAGGGTGTCCAAAGTGATTTGCAGAGCTGTCGCTCTCTTGCTGCTTGATGTCATCCTACTTTTGCTAAAATCAACATTGTGTATAGAAGGACAATGTGCAAGATTCATTAGTGATCAACAGAGCAACGTGATACACAGCAGGCTTTGTCTGCCAGTTTATGCAGGTGAACCATAGAGTGCGGAGAGTTCTTCTGAATTACTTTGTTGTTTTTAGAAAAGAAAACTGCTAAAGTTCAAATCATCCTCTGCTTCATTCCTGTATTTTTACAGATGCTAAGCATTTGGCTTTGTTAGTTCCAGGTTTAGCATCGTCTGAAAGGAACACGCTATTTAGACACAGATGCTGAGTCAATTTAGGGCTTAAGCTGTTTTCATTTAAGTATGGAAATGTTTTAACACCAGCTGGTAAAGCTGTTACAAATGTGCTTTGCTTCAGACTGTTCTTGCTGTAGTTCAGCAACTGCAGAATAACTGTCTGGTGTAGCAGAATTTATTCAGTCTAAGAAAAAAAATTGGTATTGGTGGATCAATACACATAATTTTCTGGCCAGCTGGACACTCTGGCCCAATCCTCACAGTTTTGGCACTAATTTGGAAAGCCGAGTTGAATCTGTTCTGAACTTCTGACAAGAATTCAGAGTCTGACATCAGCAAATAGGAGCATTTAGAATTTGATCTACTTTCATCTGGGAATTATTGACCATCTGTGTAGCTATCCTGTGTCGACTGTAGGACATCCCAGAGTAACTTCATTTCTGGGATGGGTTTGTTTAAATTCTTGACTCATCTGCAAAAACTGACAGGTTTTGGTTTTGAGTTGGGATTAACTTGGCTTTAATGAGTGTTTGTATTCCAGGTGGGCTTTCCCAATGCTGGCAAATCATCGCTTTTGCGAGCAATCTCCCGTGCGAAGCCGGCCGTGGCTGCCTACCCCTTCACAACCCTAAATCCCCACGTTGGCATCGTCCACTATCAAGACTATGAACAAGTAGCAGGTAGGAACTGTGGTACACTGTGTGTATTTTGACAGTGATTTGTGTCACTTGGGATATTCTATGAAATGCTGTGGGAGTCAGTTTAGTGGTTCTGTAGAATTCTCGCTAGTTCTAAAGAACTTCAAACGTCACACTGCTGAAAGTTCATTTCACATTCACTTGTAGGTGCCCTTAATATCAAACTAGCAATCTGTCTTGTGCATCCTCTGGAATAATCTAAATCTAGGGGGATTCAAAAGGTTATAGGAGCCAAATTAGCACGAGCTATGCTATAATATTGATGCATAGAGATGTAATTCTAAAATTAATCGCACTGACCAGTAAAAGACAGTATTTTTTTTTTGTGGTTGTTTTTTAGTTGGATAGGTTGGATTCACTGTGGAATTTCTCTCATTGTAGTTGCTGATATTCCTGGCTTAATAAAAGGTGCTCATCAAAACAGGGGCCTCGGAATGGCTTTCCTAAGACATATTGAACGCTGCCGCTTTCTCTTATACGTGGTGGATCTCTCTGTGCCTCAGCCGTGGATTCAGCTGCAAGACTTAAAATACGAACTGGAACAATATAAGAAAGGATTGTCTGAGAGGCCTTGCGTTGTCATTGGGAATAAGATTGACCTTGCTCAGTCCAGGATCAATCTGCCACTCCTTAAGGAACAGATAGACGAGCGGGTCATTGCACTGTCTGCATTGACAGGAGACAACCTGGAGGAACTGTTCTTGCATTTGAGAGAACTGTATGACACTTACGTCAAGACAGAGCAATCACGAGGGCAGAGCCCAGTCAAGTGGTAGGAACCAGAATTACTGCGAACTGTACTGGAAGGAATAAAAACCAACATTGATAATTTGATTTGATTGCTTCTGTGTGGTGTGGGTGTTTGCTCGTTCATCTTTGAGGTGTCTCAGGTGTCGTACAACAAAATTTGAACGCTGTAATCATGATGATTGTTGAATTGGAAATGTGGATCTTGTTTGGAATTCGCTAGTTAATTATAGAATGAAGAGACTGCTATCTAGTAGGAAAGACTGAAATTCAGGATCTGCAGGAGATGCTGGCTTGCTTTCTGAATCAGAGTGAAGTGACTTCTCAGTTGTCACCAGAAATTCTAAAATAAACTGAGGTGGTCCCGTGTTTATTTCTCTTTATACCATAACCATTTTTATAGTCTCCTTCTTTTAAATTTTTCTCCTGTTTTGTTGTTTTTTTGTTTGTTTGTTTTTTCCCTCAGAGGAGACACAGCTGCTCAATATTTTTAGGGAGGTAGAGCATGAAACAGCTGCAATCTGAAATTATTTCCTCGTTAGTATAAATAATTAACTATCTTTAAAGGCTGGCAGCATTTAAATGAAAACAAATGTTAAATCCCAAAGTCATGCTCACGTTTTGTTTCACGTTTGCTTCGTGTTTAGGATTTATCAAACTGAATTAGGTAGCATTTGATATTCAGTGGTGTTCTTCTGTTTGGTTTTGTGCAGGATTTTTAGGCTTCACTGTCATTTTTCCTTCCATTGCTACATGTTTTTCAGCCACATTTAATAAATCCAGGAGAAGATTGCCTGAACACAAAAGCTGGTGCAGCTTCTTTGTAGAACATTTGATGCCTACAAATACTTTGCGTGCTCTGACTGTATTTTAGTATTTGTTTGTCTTTGAGGATGACACAGGCTGTTTAAAAAGCCTCTGTGCTCGCAGGAGCTTTCACCCTTACTTCCTAGTAAGTTTCTTAGAGTATTTTGTGTACTGAGGTGTCAAAAGCACAGCAGGTTGCTAGATAGCTTTACAGATTCCTATTGATCATATAATTGCATTCTTTGTTCTTAACATTTCAGCCACCTGTTCTGGGATGACAGTACCAAGTTCCAAGCTTTCGTCTTGGAACAACTGTTTGGAGGAGCTTGAATTGGCTGTGATCGCCACACGTCTCTACCAAATGAAGTAAGCTTGTGTTTGAGGTCCCTGTGTTAATGGTGAGCTCTAGGAGTGGCTGTGTGCTGCTCAGCACAATACGGAGTGAAGAGCTTGGGTCCCATTTCTCTCTTGTGCTCCTGCAGCATTAGCACAAAGATCTCTTGCATCCTCTACTAATTATGAAGTACAGAAATGAGGAGTAAACTCTGGTTCTGCTGAAAATAAGGTATTTACAAAGGAAACTAGGAATAGAAAAGAAAAAATAATTGGGTTGAAAGAATGATTAATTGTTTCAGGAAAGACTGATGTGTTAAAGGGCTCTTTCCCCCTCTGTTTTGTGGAATTTTGACCAGGATCAGGCTGGATGGGCTTATTTTGTTGTAGGTTTTAGAGGCTTTTGTCTGCATGACCTTTCTTAACTAGTTTTTGCTTTCATCTGCTGAAACCTCTGATGTTGTCCTTGGGTTTTCAAGCTGATGAGGAAAGGGATGGGGTATTTTATTTCTCATTCTGACAACAAGCCTTATTTTAATGTGAATTGAAGCTCGGTCTATTTTATATTGCCTAGAGAAGTTGAGCTGTCATTTTGTTTAGCATTTTACAGTTCTAGTATTCATCATTTTAATACATTTTTAAGTACATGATTATGACACTATTTTAGTGCTAATTGTGGGGTTTATATTTATTTGCAATCTTTCCCCTTTGTAAGTTCTTGGAAAGTGTAGGTGGTATCAATTGAACAGAAAAACAGAAAATGAAATGTTAATGTAAAAACAAGCACTAGAAAGGATTGAACTTAAACACACAGATACTGAGGACTCGCTGCAGTTAACCAAAACATTGAATCAGTGTGTTTAAACATTGTACTTGTATGGGTTTGTAAAGCACTTTTCTTTTTGTATTACATAATTATTATTTTTTCAAGATGAATCTGAATGTGTTTGCAATGAAATGAGCTGACAGCAATAAAAATGAGACCCTCGCTGAACTCGTACTGGGAGGTTGTACTCTGCTGCAGCACTGTGCTGGGAGGAGAGCAATGCCCCTCACCAGCACCCTGCTTCCCGTGCTGGGGAGGCTGTGCAGATGGCACTGCTTGGGGTCAAAAACTCCTAACCTGTTATTTTTAAATAGTGATTCAAATTACAGAACTAGAGGGATGGCTGTGAACCAGAGAAGCCACTGCTAGTGGAACGGGATCTTGCCGTAGTTCACACGTGTTTGTACTGGATACAGAACATGAATCTAACTTCTTTGCTGTCTTGTCTTCCATGGGATGTTGCTAACTGGGCTCACTGGCCAACATGGCTGTGTAAGGTTAACACTGAGCCCACAGGTTGGGTGTGTTGCACTGTGCAACTTAATGAGTTATTGAGTGGCGGGTGGGATAGAAATAGGGAGCTGACAGGCTGCTGGAATGCCAGTGGGTGCCTGAACTGTTAACTCTGCAATGGGAATTCAAAGACAATGAATATATGGTTTGGCTTAATCTCTTTCTACAAATACCACTGTGTAAAACTGGATTTCTACTAGTGGTAAGATCACCTTTGCTCCGGGAGATGTTATTTTTGGGGACACCATAGCCCATGATCCAGAGGTGGTTGTCTTGCATACAGAGCTAGGAGAGATGAGGCTTCTGGGGAGAGGCAGCACAGTGTGTGTAGGGGGAATAAGTAAGTTTGGAGCTCAGCATCCCTTCAACAAGTCTACAGCCCTGTCATTCCTGTGAAAGGTATATTTTCATTTTGGACCACTTCTGTTAGTAATGAAATTCATCACCGTTGTGAAAATGGCTTTGCTATAAATGAAAACTTCATCCCAGTATGGATGTGTGCCTGGCCTTTGGAGAACAGCTTGATTTTCTTCTGCTTTGTCTTCCACAGTGCAGTTTCCAGTGCTGTTCCCCGTGAACAAGTTTTCCCATCTTGTTAAACAGGGATTAATTCTGCCTGCACCACGCAGGTCTGGCCAGACTGACGTTGTTCATATTTGGAGGGGGGGTTATATACGTGTGCCAGTAATGATAAGGGGTGATAGAACAAAGCTACCTTCAGGCTGCACTCTCAGTTTTTCTCTCTGCAGTTCTGAAATTTATTATGTGGTATGTGCCTGTTTTTCTGAGATGTAAAACATAGCTGGAAGGACAAAGGCAGAGAGATTTTTATCAGCCTTGTTTTAATATTGAGATTGTGTTTGTCCTTCATTTTCCCACTGAGAGTAATTTTTCATCTCCTCTTTCATGATTGAAATAGAATTGTCCAAGGAGGCCTTAACAGCTTCTGATTTCTTATCCACAAGGTTGGTTTTTTTTTGGTTTTCTTTTTTTTCCTCTGCCCTTGTTTATATGAAATGCCACTTGAACTCCTTGATGTGTGCATTCCTCTGTTAGGCTCTATTCTTTGCTATACTGTTACGACACCAAAGCAGAAGTATTTGTTGTTATATATGTGCTGCTTGAATGATGAGTGAAGACAAAAGACTAGTCCTACCACTGAACCATGTAATTCTGGTTTAATAACGAACTGATGCCTTGCATGCTCAATTTCAGTAAGAGGTAATGGCCGGTTACTTTGTTACAATCCATTTTATTCTGGTAACATTCCATTAATTTTAATTGGAGTCACTTTGGCATAATGCAATGATGACCCAGGCCCAGGTTGTTGGCTTGTTTGGTTTTTGGTTGTTTTTTTTTAAACTCGATTGTAGCATTGCACTCAAATGCTGTTATTTATGTCATGGTTATTGGATAAAATAAAGCACAAAACATGAAGAGCCTTGTGCTCACTCACATATGCTGAAAAATATTCTGTACAGACTAAATTGCCTTTTCAGACGAATGCTTTAGAAATGCACTTAGATCCAGACTTATTAGCACTGATTGAAAAGCAGGACTAAAAAACTAACTGCAGAACAAATGGTCTTTTGTCATTCAAATCCTCAGTGGGTGCCTTTTTGTCTTTGTAACGGGAGAAATCGATAGTCGATTAATGTGCAGGTAAGAGTCAGTGTTTTCTAAAACATCTTTGGTTAGGGATCAGTTTTGGCATATGGAAAAGCATGCTCATGGTTTTGAAGAGTTCTCATTTGAATCTTGACATTTGGTTCGTCAGTGCTTAATTACTACTGGGATTGGAACATCACTGTTTTCCAAAGACATGTGAATCCCCACCCGGTACATCCTTTGTACACACACTAATCAACCCCTGATAGAAGTTAGCTATTCACTGTCTGAATCTAGATAAATTAATCTGCCACTAAAAGTGGAAAATGCTTATGAAGAAAAATATTTGCATGAGGCAATGTAATTGCTAAAACACTGGATGTCAAGAAGACATCTGTGATATTACGGATGAAGTATCCGTATTTTGATTATCTTATTCATGAAATCATACTGGTTTGTGGCTGTTCATTTCCTGTTGTTTTCCTCCATTACAAATCAGGAAGATGAGTCTGGGCAGATAGTTTGCTCTGTCCAGACACAACACACATTTATCACATTTAAAAAAATAACCTGGTAAAAGGTCATGGTATTAAATCAACATTTTTTTCTTTTTTTTTTTTTTCACTGCATTATTTTAGAAAATGTTTGTTTTCCTCCCTTGCCCACCCCCAGACATTTAATGGAAGTCTAAAGCAGTAGTTCAAATCAACAGCTATTGGGACAGTGAGCTCTGTCTAGAAAAACAAAACACTGTAGTAACTTCAGGGCCAGAAGCTAGGGGTTTGAAGCTTGCCCATCTATGCGATGGGTCACGTCCCGTGCTAGCTGTGCAAGGTCCTTAGAGCCCCTATAACTCTAGATGTAAAAAATGTATTTTATTTTGCTAAGCTAATTCATCTCTCTATATCAGCCAAAATTTTCTAGCTTCATTAATTAATTTATCAACATTAAGCAAATGGCTTTGATGGATGAAAATCTCATGTATTTTACGTAATTTTCATTTATTTATATTGCAATATCTTATGCCTGACAGTGATTTATTAGCCTTCTTTCGCTGGTAGAGTCTGAATCACTGGAGGCTGAGGTCCAAATCTAGCCAGGTTGGGAAAAAATTAAGTCCCAGTGAGTTCTAGAAATTTTAAATTTAAATATCTGCCTTGCACAGTCACATCAAAATTCTGTGGCAAGGCAGAGGACTTGGAATTTGGAAACAATAAATAGTGTACTGCTAATCCTGTAACAATATTTTATTATTTTTTTCTAGGTGCCTTGTATAAGCTAATCATATATGTCACATTTACATTTGTAGCTTCAGGGTACGTCACCTAAATGCAGAGAAGCACAGAAACACACGTCTTGCTGAAGAGGTGCCCAGTTCAGCACATGCTGCTCCACGCCTGCCCTCCACAGAGTCCTCCAGTATCCCTGTTACCCTCTTCAAGGCACTACCAGCCGTGCTTTCTGTGAGCCAACTGTTACCACCATTTCTTTTTTGTTTGTTTGTTTGTTTGTTTGTTTAATGCATTCAGGATATTTTTCACAGTAAATAAAACTCGATTTGTAGATTGCTAACAAATTGCCACATGAGACGCACAGTTTATTAACTGGTGCTACTAATTAATGTAATTTAACACTACTTAAATGTTCTAAACATCATGATTTTTTTTTTAGTGCTTATTAAATGTACTGAGGTGGTTTATCAAACTGATCAACGGAGCAGTTCTAGGGTTGTATATTAAGGATAAATTAATTTAGTGCTACACAAGTTTCTTTCCTAATGTATTTAGTCTGGAATATAACCAATCATGGAATCCCAGAATGGTGATGGGGGTGGCAGGAACCTCTGGAGGTCATCTGGTGCCACCCCTCTGCTCCAGCAGGGCCACCCAGAGCAGGGGACCCAGGATTGCAGTGTCAAGGAGGGTTTGGAATCTCTCTAGAGAAGGAGACTCCATAATCTCTCTGGGCAGCCTGGGCCAGGGCTCTGGCAGGAAAGAAATTTCTCCTGTTCAGGTGGAACCTCCTGGGTTCCAGTTTGTGCCTGGTGCCTCTTGTCCTGTCACTGGTCACTGCTGACATGAGTCTGGCCCCATCCTCTTACTCACCCTGGAGGCCCTTTAGCTCTTGTTCAGCATTGCTCAGCTCCCCTCTCAGGCTGCTCTGCTCCAGGTGAACAGCCCCAGGGACACAGAGGTGCTCCAGCCCCTCAGCATCTCCATAGCTCCTGCTGGACTCTCTCCAGTAGTTCCTTGTCTCTCATGAAGTGGGGAGCCCAGAACTGAACCCAGTACTCCAAATGTGGCCTCACTAAGGCAGAGTAGAGACGGAGGAGAATGTCCCTCAACCTACTGGCTGCACTCTTCTTAATGCACCCAACAATGCATTTTACAAACTACGTGGCTTGATGAATGAGCACACAGTTGGAAATTTGCTTTTAGTGATTATTCAAGCTAAAAAATAGCTGTATTCCCACTTCCATGCTAGTAAAGCCTGAGTGCTTATACATTAATGGAGAAAATAATTGCAGATGGTCACAAATATAATTGAACAAAGAAGGAACTTGTTCAGATATTCTCGGAAAATATTTTGTGCTTGTTCTTGTCTCTGATGGTTAACATCTGTTTTCTTAAGGCAGTTTGGTAGGAGCTGTCAGCACACAAAGACCCCTTCAGAGATAGGTCTACAGGTGGCATTTAAGGGTAACTAAAGTTGGTGGTTTGTGTTGCTTTGGTGTGGAGGAGGCAATTCGGCTGTTGCGTTACCTGCTGTTTTGATAACTTGTGCCGTGGTTGAGAGAGATTAATATTGATTAGAAAGTTTTCTTATTTGCAGACTGTGATTGAAAAGCACTCTGCTGAAGTGGCTCACAGTGTTGGGACTCGGTGAAGTAATTGCTGAAGTAAATACATGGTTATTAAGATGAGTTGATCATAATGACCTTAAATAGTTGATTTCCAGTTCTTATCTTCTGTTCGGTACTTTATCTGGGGCAACCCCTCAAGAGGTGAAGGAAGGTTTTATTTCTAGCTTTTCTAAGAGAAATCAGTATGAAACTCACATCCTCAGAAACCATTTTTGAGATGGTCACTCTGTAGCAGAGGTCAGGAGCAGGTGGGACTTCTGAGGGGGGAATTTCTAAGTCGTTTCAGCTCTTGATCTTTCTGAAATAGGTGAGCTCTTCTGCTTACTTCAGTCTGCATGAGTTCTTCCCAGTGAGAACTTCAGAAAGGCTATGCTGGGCACTTAGGTCCTCTGCTGCTTTACCTTGGTCCTCTGCTGATTGACCTTGTTGCTATATACTTGCAGTGACAGTCACCCATGCGTATTTGGCTTCAGCCTTTCCCTTCCTCTAGAATTAGCTGTACGTCAGCGTTCTTCTGTCTACATAGTTCTGTAAAGTACTTCACAACCTAAATTTTGATTAAAAGTATTAATGGCAGCAAGGAGAGATTTTCTTACTTGTTACTTTCACGAAAGCTCCTGAATAACAACTTAATTCCTACCTCTCAGACTGCTGAACACAGGCTGCATGCAAGTATTATACATATTATTTTACCCCGTATATTTTGAATACAAGCTGTATCAGAGACATTAAACAGTGCTTTAGCTGTAATGGTCTATTAAATTTGTGCTTCTTAGAGTGTGAATTATTTTCACGATGGAGGGTAATTTCTCTGCTTTGTCAATCCATCAGCAATTCAGGAACGCTGCGGGGTGTACGTGCAACCTCATGTTCAAGGAATTATATATGCAACTCCCGTTATTGTTTGTTGTTCAATAAACAGCTTCTAATGACTAAAGCTGTGTGTCAGCTGTTACTTAACAGCTAAAAAATCTGCCAGAACTGTCATTGCCCTTCTAGCCCAGAGCTTGTTGTTTGTGAATGCTCAGAGAGATCTTGAATGAGATTATTAACTACTTTGCAATCAGTTTTCCTTCAGCGTTAATTGTGCTGCTAAATCCTAGGGTATTGTGTTAAAAAACATTCAAAAGTCGGTGCCGAATCACAGATGCATTTTTGTGCTTAAAAGAACAGATGCCCAACTTGTGGGCACAGTTTGCCTATAAAAACCTCTCTTTTTGTCATGAATTGTGCATTTATGTGCCCAGGAGGGATACTTGTGATGTTTGTACACACATGTCCCTCACCTACCTACCTTCATACCCTCTCTAATATACAGTCATCATATGTTATGGTGGTGGGGGGGATCACTGGAATGTTTGACAGGTATTTGATGTCTAAGAAAAGCCTTTACAACACAAGAACAAGTCCTGCTTGGTGCCTCTGATGGATTTTAAAAAAAAAAAACAAATGGAAAAATAACAACTCTTGTTCTTCCTCCACAAATGCTCTTGCATAGCTCTACCTATAATCTTTGGAAATTGGATTAAATATTAGTTCCCTTTTGCACCCAGCCTGTGCAAGCAGCTTGTAAATTATGGAGTAAAGATGTGGAGCTCGTAAATACCTACTAACAAGTAATGCTCGCACGTCCTGGATTATAGCAATAAAAATGGTGCTGATTTAATGAGTCATCAGCATTCCTGGGCTCCCAAGAGGAGGTTTGGGGACAGAGATGGCTTTTCTGGCTGTTAAGGTACAGGTAAGTCTTCTGCTCCCTGGCAGCAGTGGGTTTGTTGAAGTGACTGCCAATGACAGCTTTGTATCTCAACAAAATGATGGTACCAGGTTCTAGGTAACGCCTCTCACCCTGCAGAATTGCAAGGTGCTTTTTAAACCTCATAATTCTTTAATCCTGCAAATATTGGCAGAAAAGTATGTTGTGCAATGGTAAGGAGGAGAGTGAGTCAAGGTTAAGGGAACGCAGAAGTACTGTGAGTTCCCTACTACCCAAAGATATCTGTGAAATCTTGTATGAAAGGCTGGCTTTGTGGTGTCAGAAAACAAGAGCACTTTTCCCTTTTGTGACGCCCAGGGCAGCTAGTGAAGTGCTTTTATCTCCAATTCCCACATCAGAAGTACAGATAATAACACTCTTTATCGTGTCCCATCTATTTGCAGAATGAGTTCTGCGGAGTGGAGAAGGTCTCTTCCAAGACAAGGTCTGTACTGTAAAGTTGTGCTGGTGTCACAGCATGGGAGCTGGGGCTATGAAAAATTCATCCTCCCTCATAGAAATCATGTTGTTAAACTTCTTTCTAGCACGGATGCTGATCTACTGCCTTTCCATCTTAATTCTTCTATGAAACTGAATGTCCATTGACAAACATGGAAGGAAAACCATCAGCATTCTTTCAAATCAAAATTTAATCACATCTTCCCAGTTTCAAAGCTCATCCCTCTCAGCAAATCTCATTAATTATCCCAGACAGGTGTTTTTCAACAAAAGCTCCTTCTTGCATTCTCTCTTCTCTAGCCTCCTACTTGAGCTAATGAAGCTTCAGTGATGTCTTTGGAACAATGGAGCAATTTCTGTTACTGCAGGTTGGAGAGAACAGTAAGGAAATGGTAATTGAAGAAGGACGCTGAAGAGAGGCTGGGGGAGCAAAGTTCCTCTCTCTGTGTAAAGAGCTCTCTCATTATTGGTGATTAAGGAGGGAGTGTTACAGAGCCATAAAGAAAGTAGCTGTGCTGAAAAATGTTCTTTCGTCGTTTATTAGTATGCAGATGCTGCTCTGTGAAAGGACCACAGACCTTGTTTTGGTGGCCTTCACATCCCCGAGTTAATGGAGCGTAGGTTTGTATTAGGAGAAGGGAACTGGCATCACCTCTGCACAGGTCCTATGGGAAGTTGCTCAGCCTGTTTCTTTCAAAAGCTCCTGGGTATGATTTGCAGCTGCAGGAACCCTGTTTACCAATACTCTGTGCATAAATTGGATACTTTTCTCTGGAAATAGCTGGATTTCTTTTCTGCAGGGAAGCCTGCATCCTTCTACGAATATTTGATGTATATTCATAATTACAGCAAGTTGTCTTTCATGGGTTTTGAAAGCAGGTCCTGTCTGCTCAGTTTATGCCTCAGCAATAGGAATGAGGCTGGTTTGTTTGGGGTTTTTTTTGCAGGTATGAAAGCAAAATATATATATATATATATAGCTCTTTTGCTTGGCTAGTTGACAAGAAGCCCTTCCTTGTCTAATGGTAATGTTTTCTCAGTTCATATTTGATTATGCCTGGAAGCCTCCTCCAAATGCATATAGACATTCATATTCTGGACACTAAAACTCAGCAGAATTCAAATACTCTTTTAAGTGTATTTGAATTAGTCATCAGCTACTCTGAAACTTCAAAACCAGCTCATAACATTTTCAGTAGAAAACCCGGGCTCAGGTGTGACCTCACAGGCAGGCATAAGTATTTCTTTTTCTTTTTTTTTTATCTGGCAAGGCGAGAGCTGTTATTTCAGGAGGGGATATAAGTATCTTCCCTGCAAAATCCACCAATGAATAAAATAACTTTCAGCCAAGTGTAGGTAATTCTGCCCATATGAAGGTCAGAGACCACAAAAATACTGTGAAAAAGGCTCACAGTGAAATATGTCCATTTCTTCGCTGCTTGGGAAAGGACTTTAAGACTGAAAATGCATTTGGAAATCTCAGAGACAAGTGCTGTTAGGACTTTAAATTACACAGCAGTCTAGTGCTGTCACTGGTGGGACTATAAGAGAGGTCTTACTGAAAGCAAGATCAGGCTCCACCAACTCTTGGAGGATTATGAATTTTATGATTCTGTTAAACCTGGGTATTTTGCTTGCAGCTTTAGATTGTGTGAACCTGTGAAAGGAAGGAAGCCCCTGGCTTGCAGAGTCACTTTGGAATTTAAAGCTGGTCTTATCACTTCTGAACAAAGTTACTACCAATGGATGTAGCGTGAAACTTGCTGATTGCCTTCAGTACATAAATGCTTAATCATAAGCTAAGAATCTGAGATCGGAGGCTCAGACTACCTGGAAAAGTCATGTTCAGAATTCAGACAGTTGCAACTCCCTTTTTTAAATGGCTGCTTGCTCAGCTCATCATGTGCAGAAAAAGTTCTGGAGCTAGGAGTGTTAACATACGGGTGGGTTTTTTTGTTGTTGTTTTTCTTTGGTCGGTTGGTTTTTTCAACTTGATTGAATGAATTCAAGCTCTAAGATGGGGAAATTTATAGAAAGAGAAGTGCCTGCTAAAAATAACTGGGTGTGTGCTCCTTGTTGCTTAGCTCTGGTCTTCTTGCCTAATGTTTTAACGTTCTTGACGTGTATTGGGATGTGGAGGAAAGAATTAAAACAAACACATCCTCCTCTGTCGTCTCCCTATTTTATTACACTAGAAAGCCAGGCAAATGTCTCCTATGGGAGAGTCTGATAAATTCTTTAACACCTTTAGTCAGAAGTAACAAAAGCATGGTATGGAAGGTATCCTCAGGTCTACTTTGTCAGAGATTCAGTTGTTTAACCACAGAAACCCATGTGAGTTTGCCTAGATGAACTTCTATCTCTGTTAAATTTCCTCTCTTAAATTGTACAAGTATCTGCACTAATAAGATTCCTGGGCTTTCAGTTACATTTCAGGCTGTTGCAGTGAAAAAACACACGCACAGACCCCGTACCCCGCCCCCCAAAGAGGGAGAAGGGAAGGAACACAGTGAGGTGCCTCATGCTGTAATCTTAGTCAGATTTGTTAAATAACTGGTCTCTGGTTTGACTTTTCAGTCATTACCTGTAGCATCACACTCGTTTTGGTGGCAGTAGACAGCACGTGACCAGCATTTATTTGCTAGCGTGCTGAGGGCTGGTGAGCAGAAATCCGGGTATCAGAGGGATGTGCACAAAAGCAGTGGTAGAGGAGCGAGCATGACTTCAGAAACTGGTAACATCTTCTGGAGAAAGCTGGCTCTTTCAGTGTTGGAAGACCACATGAAATGGGGCCTATTTCCCTTTCGCAACCAATTTAGTGCCATTTTAACAGTTACTTGGCCTCTACTATCTTTTCAAGGTCTTCCACTGATCTTTTCAGATCTAAGTTGCATGTAACCTGCTCTGGAAAAGAACCAAATTGGAAAGAATTAAGTGATGTGCACTCACCACACCCTTTGTGTGCTGTCAGGAGCTTGCTGATTGGATGCAAGAGAAATTCGGCTGTTTCAGCAGCTTTTGGTTGTTGTTGGGTGGTGGTGGTGTTGTTTTTGGTTTTGTTTTGTTTTTCAAACTATACAGGCTTTAACTGTCTGCTCAGGCAAATCCATAGATATTTCATTTCCAGCAACACCCTGTTTACCATAAAATACCTGGCAAACTTCTTATAAAAATACTTTATTGGGGTTTTCAGAAGGTAGCAGACACAAGGCGTAAGGTGCGAGCAAGCTCAACAGTACATACTGTCAGTTCTTAGTACACTTAACTTCAAAGGATGTATTTTAACCTGTATATAATGGTCTGACTGAACGTGTCACAAGACTTGAGATATGTATACACAAACCAAGACATCGTTTAAAACCTGACCTGAGATGACAGTACTGATCTACTCAACACACACCACTGGAACCAAGTTGGACAGCATTGCCTTTTATTCCCAGCAGCAGCCAAGAAACAGTTTGCTTACAACAGCAGAGTGTAATCAGCAAGCACAACATCGTAAGCTTTTGGGGACTACTTTACAGTGCTTGGGTTTCTATTTGTAAATGTAGTTTTCAGACTTATGATTTTGAGCTTCCCTTTACAATACTGTTAAATATGAGCGTTTGCCATGGCAACTAATTACATATTGGTATTACTACATCACAGTGCTGACAGAGACGGGCAGTGGAAGTGTTTCGCTTTGTGCTACCCCTGCTCCCAAAGAGGTTACAGAAGAAATGGGCAACTCTGATGAAGCACGAGATGGGAAACAGATAAAAATGCCCACGATTTTATGTTAAGACTGAGATTAGACTGGTCTCTTGAATCTGGTGCTCTATCTGTGGAATTACCACCTTAAATAAGTTACAAAATAAATCAAAAAAATACTAATAATGCTTGATTCACCTGGATCAGCTCAACTCAGGTCTCCATTCAAGTGATGTATTTCAAAAGGAAGCATGCAAGAGTTCTGCAACTTGCTAAAATTAAGAGGTCTGAAACTAACTGAAAAAGGAACACAGGATTCACTTCCCTTAGTGCTTGTTATTCTCCAACATTCTCCTATCTTAAGTATTCTTAAGATCCTGCGGAAGAGATATTTTAAAATGCCTCTGGGTCACGATGAGGAAGACAGTGGAGAAGCCAATACCCTGCTGGCACCTTTCAGGTAGGCACAGCAACCTCTTCTTTGGGTCTGCCAGGGCTCTCGCATCCTGCAGGGCCAGGACCTGGGCTTGCTCTCGCTGCACAGATCTGGGCAGGAGGGAAACACTCCTGTGTGCTGTGGGAGCACCGGTCCTTATGGGCCTGAATGCGAAGGAAATCGTATCTGATTTGGAGCGGGGATGAGGGAACACCAACAGGTTGCTTCAGGATGCTCGGTGCCTCTGAGCCGGCTGCACACTCCTTAGGACAGAGGCTTGTCCCTTCTGGGGGAGGTGAAGGGACATCTATTGCACCACATGCAACAGGGATCTGGATTATTGCTGTAGCAATAATGATAAATGAGATGTTTTCCTTCTGAGATTCGTTCTTTTCTTTCTGTATCGTCACATACATGTAATATCTTAGGAGTAAGGAAAAAAATGCTCCTCGTTATAGGAAAAAAATCAGGTCTGCAAACAGGTAAACTATCATTTGGCCCAGTAGTTTTAGGTTAGATAATTTATTTCTGTTAGCTTTTATTTGTCAGTTTTAATTTATTTCAGCAAAACACTGTTGCTGCTCTGGCTGACTAGGTGGCAGCAGAGCTCTTTTGTGGCACCTGCAAGTGGCAGGCACAGATTTCACTGCTTGTGGTTAATGTCAAAAACCCTTCTATTCAGTGTAATTTTGTTGTTGATTGGCTAGGATAAATGAATAGTGGTCTCACTGCTGCCTTCCTCACATGCCCCAGACTGGTGCTCCCAGGTTCTTCCAAGGAAACAAGCTACAGTACTTTTCCATAACTTTTCCTTGCATCCCATACTCTTCCTTGTATTAAAACAAGGCTCTTCTCATCCTCACGCTTCACTTCCAGCAGTTCTGAAGGGCATTGTGAGGTTGAATCTTTAATTTCTTGGGACAGAGGAGTTTAATAAAAGCTCTTCTGAAGCTGTAGTGGCAGAGAGGGTAAAGGATGGGGTTGACAGCAGAGTTGATCCACAGCAGCCAAAAGGATGTCTCGTACCAGTAGTCAGAGATGCAGTGGCCGTGGCAGCCAGCACGGATGATCATCAGGAGAGTGTATGGTGCCCAGCAAATCCCAAAAATGCCCACAATGATCGCCAGTGACTTTGCCACTTTCTTGTCTCTGGAGAGCCTGAAGCGTTGGGTCATGCTCTGGGACACTATCTTCATCCGTTTCTCTAAGGACAGCGTGGTTGCTGAATTTTTACAGCTCTTTTTGTTGAAACACTTGGGTTTCACGGAGCTCTCAGAGCTTGTTGACAGCAGGTCTTTGGCGCCCAGGCTGGCTGCGGAGTCTGCTGCTTGAGCTTTGCTCTTGGAGAGGTCGAGGGTTTCAGCTGGCTCCTTCTGCTCCCACTTACAGCATTTCAAAGAAAGCTTTGCTTCTGGGCTCATTTCCATCTCTTCAGTGAAGGACTGGTTGTGCACTTCGTGGAAAACATCCAGGCGGATTTTGGTGCGCTTCTGTATGTTCAGGTAAATGCTCAGGTTGAAAAACATTACGCTGATGAAAGGGGTGAAAAACTCCAGTGTAGAGGCTGTCATGAGAAAATACCAGTTGTAGAAAAATTCAGCGTAGCATTCCCCAGTGGGTATGATACTCCGGCCTGATATGTACTCCCAGCTGATGATGGCAGGTCCGTAAAGCAGGAAGGCTAATACCCATACCATCACCATCTTCAGCACTGCTCGCTTGGTGTTGCCTTGCTGGGCTCTGTAGGCAACCTGCAATGGGTAAATCTTTCCTTAAGTAGGGCCACACACCCCAGCTGGCTGAGGCTCTTCACAAATGAGCAGCTGGCATTCCTGGTAAAGTTGCTAGGCAATATCCCAGCAGTCTAACAAATTCATATGCTATAGGCAACAGGAGCAATTGCTAGATAAATCACACTCCTGCGGGGAAGACTTAGAACCCTCATCTTGCAGCTCCCAAACCAGGTGTGGCATCTGGTTAGTGGAAATGTACTGACTTAGTTGGAGCCCAGCACTTGCCGGAGTTGTCCCCGGCCACTCTGTGTAACCCCCAGGGAGAGGCAACGCATCCAGCTCCTGGGCTAGCCGGGCATCTCACTCTGGCTCGTGCCTTGTCCATGTTGTATTTGGAGTTAGGAAACAAGCCAACAGCAGTGGCTTGATCTGTCTGCAACTTGCTTGCTCAAGAGGCTGAGCGTTTTCATCTCATGATGTGCCCAGAGATGTCAGGGCTGTGCCCTGCTGAAGTTGGTACTGCAACCTACTGCCTTGGTAGCCAGGGAGAAGCTGGGACTCCGACTGCAATCTGGTTGTTTGTCCTGGAGATAAGCTCCTGCAAGTTGGTAATAGGCCTGCTTACCTCACTGACTCACTTGTACACTACTCTCCTGTCATCTGGGGAGGGAACACCTGCACAATGGGGTCTGAACCTTAAATGATTTAATTATGCCAGAAATACTAATCTGAAACCACAGCTGAATTATGTATTTGTGGATAATTATTGCTTTCCATCACCAGGCTGAAAGATTCATAATTTCTGGACGATTCAAAGAGCTTTTAATTATTGCAGCAAATTGGGAGAATAAAGCAGGAGGAGAGTTATTCCCCTCTCAGCTGTCATGACAGCACTCACCGCTCTTGTCACCGAGAGGAATCTGTCATAGCTAATCAGGACGATGTTGAAGACCGAAGAGGTGCAGAGCAGGTAATCAACCACCAGCCAGAGTTTGCAGAGGCTTCTCCCGAAGATCCATCTCCCCGTCAGCACATAGGGCACGTACAAGGGAATGCAGAAGGCACCTGCAACCAGAGGGGTCCGTTTCCATCGAGCTGCGGGAGTCTGCACGGTGGCTGCCCCCGGGGGGAGCCGCGGGCGCCGGGACGGGTCCTTTTCCCCCGCTCCCCGCCCGGACGGAGCAGCAGTGGGGTGTCAGGAGGGACCCTCGGGGCTGCGGGAGACAGGAGCGGGGACGCCGGGGATGCCGGTGGACGGACCCCAGAGCAGCCGGATGGGAGGCAGCCCGGCCGCCGCTCCCCGGCGCCAAGTTGCTGGCGGGCCGGTGCCGGGCGGGCGCGGAGCCCTGCGGGGGAGGGCACTTTACCTACTAGGAAATCCGAGATGGCCAGGTTGAGGAGGAAGAAGTTGTTCTGGGTGCGCAGGCTGGAGTCCGCCAC
>JANHFX010014872.1:0-19040 GCA_027560015.1 Chloroceryle amazona | reverse complement strand
CGGGCCGTGGCGTGGAGCTCCGCGGCCGCAGGTGTGCGGGGAGCTGAAGGAGGACATCAAAGCGCCACGCTGGCCCCGCTGCCTTTGTAATGCAGGGCCGGCTCGAAAGTGAGCTGCCTCTTCCCCAAAACGGCCTCTAGAAGGGCCCCACGCCATGGCCCCAGCCCCGCGTCCCGGGCGGGGGGTCTGCGGCCCGGACGGGCTGCCGGCGTCGAGCGCAGATAGGACTGGCACCAGAGCCTAATGGCTTTATGGGAAGGGGAGATGGACAGGGGAAAAGCTTCAAAGACTCCTCTTGTTCAAACACCTCTCTCCCTTCCCCACTCGACCCACCGGGAACCTCAAAGGCAGGGGCAATCCAGTGGCTCCTCCGCCCTTTCCCCCCTAGACACCGGTAGAAAGCAAACGCAGGCACCCCGTATTGGTGCGGGTACTTGAAACAAATGCCTCTCACACCCTGCGCCTCCCTCATGTCGCAGGGAAACAGCCACCTTATCACACCATCGACATCACTGCTGCTGCCTCCATCTCTACACGGCCTCCCACCACCCTGTCCTACTCTGCAACACACCGTCCCCACTTCTCAGCCACAGCAAATGCCTCCCCTTCTTCTCTCACACAGCCTCCTCGCCAAGTCGGGTGTCCCCCCCAGCCCTGCCACTGCAGCATCAGTTCCCCCAATACAGGCTGAATGTGCACGTACCCTCCAGGCTGTGCCCACAGTGTATGTGGTCCAAGACCCACAGGTCCCCAGCCTTTTACTCTGCCTCACCAGTAGTGCTCGAGACATGAATCACCACACTCAGCAGCTCAGACCACTGAAGTATATTTTTTATTGAATTCCTCGCACCCGCCATGGTGGACTTGCTATGTTTGTTTGCAGCATGCTTCGCTTCCTCTGCCATCCAGATGTGCTGTACCTGCAGCTGGTGGCCTATCTCACGTGGCAGGCAGATGTGGGGCTGCAAGTGCCAGAATTAGTCTTGGGACAAAAAAAGCCTTGTGTGACCCAGAACCTCCTCAGGAGGGGAGTTTTACTGCTCGGGCACAGGAGAATCCACGTCTGAAGAAAACAGGGTGACTTTATTCACATCTTCTATATGCTCCCTTTTCCTCCCACAGCCCTGAGCGTGACGGAGGGATAGCGAGGTGTATGTGTGTGTAGCCACGCATACATGTTTTGGGTCTGTTTCTATAGGGAATAGACAGAATGGAAAGTTTATCTCTGGGAGTCTGGGGAGGAAGGAAGTTGTGTATGGATGAATGGCTTTTCCATGACAAACAATGAGTCTGCACAGACATGGTGTGATATCACCTAAAGAATTTCCAGGCTAGCCTCGGATATAGAAAACCTTCTCACTGGCAGAGATGAGAGCGTCCCACCTTTCCATCTCACCACAGCCAGAAGGAAGAACTAGGGCAGGGGAAAAAAAAAATCCTTTGCTGTCTCACACACACACACACAAGGCATGCCCCATGTAAATAGATGACATGATGGAGAGGTGTATCTCCAAGTTTCGACCTCCCCAAATTTCCTCGCGGATTCTGAGAAAGGAGTAAACTACGGCGAGCCACCCTGGTGCCTCTCCCAGCCAGAAATGTGAGACAGCACCAGCCAATGAGGCACTTCCACAAATACAGGTGATGTCAATGTCCGCGTTCGTGTGAGCTTCTCCGAGCGCATGTGTGCAGCCGCAGCACTCTGCAGGGAAATGAGGATGTACCCCGCACGGCGCTGCACTGGTGGTCCACCTCAAGCTCTGTGGCATGGTGGAAACAAAAACTTCTGCAGCAGGCAAAGCTTGCGAGATCCTCATGTGAAACTTGGCCCAGAAACACATGGCATTAATTAAATATCTCATTTTAAGTATTAATATGTGAAGGCAGCCAATGATTAACAACAGCAAAGCATTGTGAATAGTGCTAGTAGCAACTCGACCACCAACAGCCATAAGCAAGGCAATGATCATATTTTGAAACACAAGACATAAAAATCGCTTTATGGGCTAAGATCACAGCTTATCCAGTCACCCTGATATCCTGTCAAAGGTGGTAACTAAAGGAGATGCTTCAGCAGGAAAGGTCTGAAACTCTGAATTCTGCTTAAATTCTGCTGCCAGTGAGAGCAATGGCCACTGAGTTAAGATGTGAATTATGGAAGTGAGCCTTTTTAAGGTGCTGGACATAATTTCTTGGCTGTCTGTGTTTATGGCTTCAGATAAAGTGGTAATAGCAGGTGAGGTGTTGTTGGAGGGATTTAGCCTCAGCCAGCTACTTCCAGACCAAAAGCTGCAAAGCACTTGGCTAGTGGTCCAAAGAATACCATCTATGCCTCTTCCTTGTGCCTGTTTCTACTTGCCAACAAAATCTTGAAAGCAAGCTTTCGATTTTGTAAATAAAAGGCTTGGGTTATTTTTTAGGCTCAGCTGCAGGGCTGGCTCAAACAGCTTTGTCAAGGGAGAAATCAGTAAAATTTTGTGGGGATGAGAGGTGAGGTAAAGCTGGGCTGCTGGTGGGCTGTGATGAATGGAGTCAGTGAAGCGTCAGATTAAGAGAGGGGGGCAAGGAACTGCTGGTGGGTAATCCCAGCTGACTGACTGGGGCACTGGCAGAGTCATCCAGGACTTAAGGGGTTCAGGGGAAGGAGGCTAGGAGTGAGCAGGATTTTGGGGTGGCTCCATACAAGTGACATGAAGAGAGTCACTACACTAATGAGTATTGGGAAGAAAACTGTTCTCACCTACCTTTCTGTTCCCTTATTAATCCCTGTCTCAGATCAAGGCAGACCACCTCTCCTGGATACCATCCCTGTCCACTCCTCTCCGCCCATGTGTCTCACACTTCCATCCCAAACCATCCCTCCCCTGCAAGCAGCCCACTCACACCAACTCACACTGTCCCTGCTACAGTAGGGGAATAAGGGGCAGTATAAAGGACTCCAAAACCAGGGGCTGCTCTTGTTTCTGCTGAAAAAGGTCCTGTCCCACCCCTTCCAGTGGGTCTGGCTCACTCAAACAGCAGTAGAGAACCCACACTGTGGTTCATGCGCTGCAGGTCTGATGCTTGCACCATCTATGTCAAATAGGGAGCTGTCCCCAAGAAACGGGACATGAATCTCAGCTGTCAGATTAAAGGTGTAATAGTCCGTTCTTAAAGGAAAGAGCAGTGGCAGCAAGCCTGCATCTTTGTAAAGCCTTGACATTCTGCTGCTCTCAACAGTCCACTGCCTTAGACAACTGTCTACTGTTTTGCCTGGCTGCCTAAAATTAGTACCTGTGTTTGCCTTCGTTTGATTTTCAGAGGTGGCAACTGTGCACAAAACACAAGTGTACACATTGAGTTTCCAAAGTCACGGAGGAGCAGCTGGAGAGCTATCACCACTTTCCCAATACTGCCCCTGCTGCGTCTGCTGGAGGGAAGCTGCAAGACTCCAAGAAAGCAAGGTCATGTCCATGAGATCATTTGCAAAGATTTGGCAGACCATGAAAAAAGTCGAACCCTGGCTGGAAGACAGCCCTGATAAATGAGAAAATGAGAATTACTCATGAGAAGTCCTTGTCCTACCCTTACTGTTCTTCCAAAATTTGGGATGTCCCCAAGTGGGACACTGATCTTTATCAAGTGCTATAAGGAGTGTTGAAAGAAAACGCCTCTTTCCACGTAACTCCAATGATTCTCATTCCTGCAACTTGTCTGGTTTCTCCCAGGCTGGGGACAACCGAACATACATTCTTCTGTAATGATCATCAGCTTCTTTCAAGTTCCTGTTTATATTTGCAACTTGACTGTGGTTCATTGCTTGCTTTCAATGCCTTGCAATGTCCAGTACCTCCAGAAACATTTATTGCTCTCTCTGTCATAAGACACTTACTCAAGATGGGAAAACTAATCGCTAGAGTCTCCTCTACTTATGGAGCCAGTTAGAGATGCACTGCCTGGGAAGGAGGGTTTGCACGTGCTGCTTAAAAGGGAATCCCTGTCCCATGATTCTTTGCCACGGGCCCTCTGATGGACAGCACCAAGGGATGTACCATAATGTCCTGGTATACATCTGCTTCTGGCAGCCAGGCTTGTTTTTAACCAAGCTTACTAAGATTTCAGGAATCTCATTAAAGTCACATACTTGCCCATTCAGCTGAACCAGTTTTAGAGGGAGTGTAGATTTAAGGAAAAAAAAAAAAAGTCCCTTAAAGCTAAATTGCAGCCCTCACCCAGAAACCTAACCCACCTTCTATCTCACTACCCCTTACTTGTTTAGTCCTGTGCTGCTCTTCTGCTGCTGACTTGTCTCTCTGCCAGCACCGTACCACCATGTTGCTGTACTGATGTCAACCTTCCCATATCTAAATATATTATTTGTATTGTGTTTATTACTTGAACAGTAACTGGAGTCACCTCCATAGGTCCAGATCCAGCTGGGATGTTACAGAAAGTGTAATAAAACCTTCTCAAAGTACCCCAGGATATCAGTCATTCATGTCTGCTTTTGTCTGGACATTGCCCTGCCTCATTGAATTGTTACCATCTGTCTCCACTAGAAGGGGAGATTATTCTTACTTATGTCCTGCTTGTTTCTTTTAGTACTTATAGACTGAATTTTATCTCCTGATGTGCTCATGCGCTACCTTTTTCTGCATCTCATCACCTGTCACCCCTGCTGACAGATCCAGATTTCTTTTCACCACTACCTTGCTGGTTCATTTTTCCATGACTTCCCTGGCCAATGACATCCAGTCTCACTGTCAACAGAGCATGCAGTGCAGCAAATGCCAAGATATACCTGCCAGTCTCAGCAGACCCAGTGACAGCTGAAGTGCCTCACCAAGGAGAGCCAGAATGGAGGAAGGTTGCAAGTAAAGCACAAGTATTAGACAACAAAAGAAGACAGATACTAAATATTTTCACCATTTTAAGCCTGAATAGGTATAAAGGATAGTGATTCTACAAATAAACCAGCTTCTCATTAGTGAAAGACACAGAATACATGTAAAGCCTTATGAACATTTTCATTTATGCCACAATATTTCACAGAACAGGTGATGAGCTCACCTGGAGCAAGACCATCTCACCCACTACAAAAAAAGAAGCAAACTCCAAGAATAAATCAGGAGATGACCCTCCTCCTTCTCAAAGTAATTCAGTGGTGGTTGTATTATTACAGCAGATTAAATCCCAGGGTTGAGACAACCTGGTCTACTGACACCAGCAGCAGATGTCCCAAAGAAAAGTGCAAGAGCCTCAGCAACAACCTGTGGAGCATCCGCGGAAGCTACATGTGCTGAAACAAAATTGATTTCAATTTTCTGAAATCAAGAAGGAAGCAACATACACCCACCATCCCTGCAGGTATACAGCTGCCTGGAAACCGTACAATATTCCTAGGGACAGATCCAGGCCATCCGGTTCCCTTTGCCTTTGGAACTCTGTGTGCATGTTGTCAACCTCAGTCAAGAGCCAGAGACTTCAACTGGGACAAATTTTGCATTTCTTGTTCCTACGATTACTAGAATACCAGGGTGTAATCATCTGTAATCAGGAACTGAAACCTTCTTAGGGTCCTTTTTTTTTATGTGGGAAAGCTGTTGAAGAAATTAGCTGACCGTGGCACAGATCCCTCAGGCAGTGACCGGAGACCAGCCCTCATCCTGCTAGAGAGCTGATGATGGCAGCAGGATTTTCATGAGAACTCCAGACTCAGATCATGGTGGCTACGAGCATATACATCAGCCCTCCTTGAAGATTAGGAAGGATAAGAGGACAAAGTTCTCTGACAGCATGAGCAAAGGAGGCAGTGGAAGGCAATCAAAGCAGCTTCTCTGCAGGGATTTCAGAACAGGTCAGGGGATTGAAACAGCTGGCTGATTTTCAGTGTTTTCTTCCTTACTCTGACCTTGCAAAGCACAGAGCACACTTCATCCTCCTTAAAGGGGTGTCTATCACCCCCAGTTGCACTGGAGTCATCCCAAACTAAGAACATTTTATGTCTCTGCACCTCACAGGCCCTGACCTGAGCATATATTCCTTTTAGTTTGTTTCATACTGTGTAATAACGACATAAACTAGCAAAGAAAGTCAAACATTTAAAATACAGCTAAGCAGCTGCTGCAGTGCTTCTTAGCTCTCCAGGAGCTAATGACCAGGGGGACTGGGGAGATGCACAGTTACTGCTCTGTCTTGGACATCATTCACCACCACAGAGTAGGTCACAGGGGCCTGTGTTAAACTGACTCGGATCAATAGTCCCCTGTCGGTTAAATCATTGCCAGCAAAGTTTGATATATACATTCCCAAAGGAAATAGTAAGGCATGGAATAAATTTAAACTGAATTTAATTTCTCTCCTTCCTGTCAGAGTCTTCAAAGATGTTCTTATGAAGTCCAGTCTAATGACAATAATACTAATGATCAGCTCTCCCTCTGCTCAAGAATTGCAAGGCCACCACATACACCCCATACATTAGACCCCACAACTCTTAACAGCCACTATTTTTCCCTTACCATACAGAAAGGGAAAGAGAGGTGCAGGGAGAGCTGAGTAACAGGTTTAAAACACTAAATCTGTGGTGCAGATTTACCTTTGTTCAGCAAAGCATTAAACCAGATGCTTGAAAGTAAGCACATGCCTACCCCTTTTTGATAAATCAGAATTAAAATCTCCTTGCTTCTACCATTATTCCAACCACCAAACACTTTTGCCATCAATTAAATGTTGTTTCTGCTCCAATACGGTGCATTCAAAGCACAACTAATAAGCAAAACATTTTAGGAATAATGCCCTCGTGTATCAACTGTATCATCTACATAGTTATCACGTTTCCAAACCAAAGAAAAAGCATTTCCCAAACATGCTTATTTTAATAATAAATATATATATATCAAATAGGCTGAAACACTAAATTAAGCCCTATCTAGATCCGAATATTACACCGATTGAGCCAATTTCAGAACTTCTGTACGGTCAAGTGTCACTGAAGGAATTTCCTGCTAATTCTGGATGCAACAGATTTAAGCTAAACCTGTTCATACTGTCTGGGGAATAGACTGCATATACATTTGTGGCAAGAAGAAGATCATCTGATATCTCACCTTTATTCTAGCACCAATTACATATGTGCAATTCTAACTGCAGAAAATAAAGTATCCTATTTTAGATCTTGTTTGTAAAATGCTATTACAGATTTATGACCTGCTTAACTAAAGAGTTTCTAGATACAAATTTTCAGCAAAACGTGCATTCAGACAAACCTCATCTGGAAGAGTAGATCAGTATATCAGTGTTGTGCAGGTTAGTTACCCTTTAAATCAAAAGCAAAGCCTTCAAAATTAAGATTGGTACTGATTTAACTAAACTGTTCAGTTAAATCACTGCATTTTTTTTTTCTTTTTAAGTATATAAGGTCTAATAATAGGAACAAGGGGTTGTGCCTCTTTTCAGTGACATATCATAAGATCCCATAAGCAAACCCAGTGAGCATCTTGAAAGCCACAGTTTATTCGGGGTCTCTACTCTGTGAATCTTTCACCAATTTCCAGTCCAAATATTTTCATGGTCAACTCATGCCCATTTGTTCATGTGCCAGCTCGGCCCTTAAAGCTCAGGATGCCAAAACTGAGGCTGGAGCCAGACAATATGGTTCTGCTGCCAGCATTACCAGGGTAATAAAGACGTCTCTCTCCCACCCCAGGGGCTCATCCCAGCCCTGCGCCACAGGGTGCAGGTGCACCTTTCAAGGTGCAGCCCCTTGATGCTGGAAGCAGGTAAAAAGATTAAAATTTAAACTTACAAAAAGAAAAGACTGGGTTTTACTTATTTCACTGTCTGGACTGGTTCACATGGGAATCAGAAGTGTAGTGAAGCAGGGCAGGAACACATGGCTGGAGGGGGCTGAGCCACAGCAGCACCACCTTCACCTGTGTTAAATTTGCATGGAGCTGTGCTGGCACTTCAAGAAAAGCTGAGTTCCTTGGAGGTTCCTCCACTGTGGATCCATTCCTTGACCAATTTCACAGCTCACTGCCATAGGCTGTGAGCACGAGTTGTGTGTGTGCCACACAACGGCACAGAGGGTGAACACCAGCTTCATGGACAGGAACTACTTAAACTAATATAGCTGCCAAAGCTCCTGTGTTATCAGGGTGAGGCCTGAAGTGTAAGAACAGGGTAGCAAAAAAAAACCCCAAACCAAACAAACTTAAAAAATTAGCAACAAAACATTAATTTAAAAGGTGCCTATGTGTAAAATTACCTGCTTTGGAACAGATGAGGTTTGCAGTGTAGCAACTAGTATTTGCTGCTTTGTAAATCCTTCCCTGACCAGAAAGAATAAAGAATTGGAAAAGTAAAAATTGCTAGCATATTTTACTCAAATTAATTCCTTTCTGATAACTTTGAATTTGACTCAGTTTTCAAAGCATATTATACAGATATTTTAACTGCCAAAGCTATCCAAAAGCTTTAAACAAACAAACAAAAAGTTATGTTTTTTTCCTGCTTCCCTCCACAGCATGAACTGTAATGTGACATTTCTGGTGGTGGTAGAAACACTAGAATAGCATCCACCTTCTCCTCCCACAACTCTGCCCAGCAGGGATAACGAAAGTCAAAACTTGCTTTACATCAACACAGCCAGAGCAAGTTGTCACCAGACCGGCTTTCCACCCATTGTGAGGTTTTCTGAGCACATCCTGCACTTCACCGGTGAGGACTTTATCCTGCAAAGAGCTCAGCCCACACCTAGGCTTCAAAACAAGGAATCAGATTTCAGAGGTGCCCGTGGAGAACTGCGCTTTTCCTTTCCTGCTTTTGACATGAAAAATATTGCAATCACCAGAAGCAAAACTCAAAGGGGTTAAATTATCTGGAAAATGTGGGTGCTTACCTAACACCTCATCTACTCAGAAAATACTGAACAAGCCTGTGAGTGATAGACACTGGAAAGCTTGTCCCTAAGCCATCCTAAGAGCCCAGCTGGTAGTAACCCATATTTTGCAGCCCTTCAAATATGGATTTAAAAGTCACCATTCCCACAGCGGGTGCAGCTGGACTGGATAAGGGTACCTGACTCAGATTGTTATGATCCTGAAAACTTCAAAACATCACTTGGATATTTTGACTTCTAATGCCAGCCAGTTTTCCAATCCAGCTTGCTATCAAGAGCTGAGGGAGGGGAGGACTGCTTCTGTTGATGCAATGTGGGTTGATGTCATCTTTGAATGATCATACACCTACAGCATCAGATGGCGTGAGACTGTCACCAGGTCTCAGAATCACACTTGAAGAAAGAAACCAGCAACTACTGAGTCATTCTTATTCCTGGTGCAAATTCAGGTATGTATACGATCATGAGCTGATTTATCAAATGGAGGGGCGTTTTCCTCAGAAGCAACCAGAGCTTGGTACACAGAGGCCAAAAAGCTCTCCCGTGGCCAAACTTTATCCTGGGCACAGGGTGGACATCAGGTCAGGTCCCCCGCAGGGACAGCCTGCCTCCCTGGTAACTGAGGCTGCATCACATCTTTATGCTAATTGTACTTTTTGGCCATATAATGTGTCGCACTTAAACTGCCCTGCAATGGCATTTCCAGCAAAGAGCACGTACAAAGCTGACAATTTGGCACGAACAGTCCTCGCTGCAGTGACTTCGTCTGGAGCTCTGCTGATCTAGTCAAGGTGGGGATCTGACCCTGTGTCTGGTGACTGCAGCAAGGGCTCGGGTCAGGACCTTGTCTTCCCCGTAGTGCTGCTGCTTTGTTTACCCATCTCATTTTGGTTATACCTGACTGAGATGCTAAAATTCATTATTTTCATCTGCCGGGGGAGGTGGAATTATTTCAGTACCAGTATTGTGATCTTGCCTGTAGATGCTGTGATACATTACAGCCTCTACAGGCATTTAAAGATCCTTCAGTAAAAACATGTAAATACAATTATTATTAATTCCATATTCATAGTAATACCTCAGGCAGAACTTAACCAAACACAAGAGAAAAGTCTATAGGAGACAGATATTTTTATTCTTTTTTAAAGAAAGAAATTTGTTTATTCTTCCCTTGAAACCAAAGGAAAACGTGACCCACTGGATTTTTCCCACTGGGTACAAGTACTTCCAACTGCCACTCAAATAAAGAAAATTAAAATTATCTATTTTATGCTATTATTCAAAAATACATTTATAGTACCAAAGTTTGGTTTTTTTTTTAATCCAATATCTTTAAATATATTTATTCTCTCTGGCAATCTGTTATTGACCATGTTGACTTGACAGGACTAGGGAATTTCTGTAGGTGGAACAGCTGTACGTCTGGAACGCAATCTTGACTTTTTTGGACAAATACAACATTCTTGCAGTGAAAAATGTGTTTGTCCTGCAAAAAATAGTGTATCTGTAGAGAAGGTAAGGATTGCTTGTCTTGTGGGTGAGGGAAGCATGATGTATTGCATAGAAAGGTTATGCTTGTATGCAAATTTGCAGGCGTGGACCACAGAAAGTTGGTGTATGAGGATACACACACCCCTCCCCGCAGTGGGCAGAGTATAGGAGGAGAGAAGGAATTGCCTGAGTTGTATTGCCCTGGTATTGGAGGAAAAGCAAGACATCCTATTAAGGATTCATGCTGTTCCAGCAAAATAAGTTCCTCACTTGAAGCAGGGGACAGCTTTTTCATTGTCTTTACTTCACTCGGACTGACAGCGTGAAGTTCTTCGGACAAGCCCAGTGACTTTTTTTTTTTTTCTACTGAGAGATTCATCATTAGGAAATGGGCTACTAAGTCTCCTAGCTCCTACTCCCGCTCTTGGACACAATTTCAGTCACCTTTGAGATGTATTTCCAAGACTTTGAATAAACAGCCCTCACACTGCTGAACACTCATAGAATGAAAGCAGTTTTTATTACAGGAATGGGTTTGAAAATATAGTGATGTGCATGTTCAAAAATACGTTTTAGAGAAGGCATGCACGGGAGATGTCTGAGAAGACAATTGTGAGTGATGTGTAATAATTATAATATGTTTTCATTTACACAGTGTCTCCTCCGTGCACAAGGGAATATAACAAAATGGAACTAAAACCACAGGTTCTTACAAATAAAGGGAGAGAGAGTGTTTCATACAAAGGTTAAACATAAAAATCTGCTTAATGTCACTTTGGGGATTAGAGGAACCAGAGTAAAACAAACATCTAGAACAAACTTTGAGGGGTTGCTTCAGGAAAAGCATGTGTGTGAGCGTGTGCCATCATATCTGCATGTTCAATACGTCTTTCTGGGACAGCCTGGGGAAAATAGGAAGCTGGAAAATTTCAGTGTGGGAATTAGATGGAAGAATGTGACCCATTCTAAACAAAACACAGCGAAGTTGCCAGCTGACTTGCTAAAATGCCAGTGCTCTCTAGGATCCCTTGAAATGGAGCCGAGGACTGGCCTTGCTGTTCAGGCAGTGGGTAGGGAGCCAGGAGATCTGGGCTGTATTCCTGGCTCTGCAACAAACCCAGCATGTGACGCTGGAAAGTCATTCAGCCCTAAGTTTCCAAAAACTGATTTCATGCCTATACTTCTGGGCACCTCGTGTGAGACAACATGAGCCCAAACACCCAGGATCTCAAATAAAGTTAAGCTGCAGGTACTAACTCCTCGTCCATGCAGAAGACACATTTTGGGGCTCAGTTTCATCACAGATACGATGGGGCTAAAACCCGATCCAGAATGCTACGAAGGTATTGCATGATTACATAGACCTGTCATTTAGCCAAAGGAGCAGTGCTACAGATATGCAAAGGAGTATTATTTAGTTACCCGTTGTTTCCCACATCCTGGCAACCATTGACATTCTATAAATATTTCCACAGGTTTCAATATATCTGAAGATTTTTGTTTACATTTCCTTCTTCAGGGCATCAAGGAATGATCTTTTTACAAAAGGATTCACTGTTCCAAAAGGAATGTAAAAAATATAGATCAAGATTGCTGGCAGAAAGTGTGGAACAACAACACCGACAAGACTAGGAAAGTACGAGATCTCAGGGGTGAAATAGTGGAAAGAAAGCAGCTCTACCACATAATTTAGTCAGAATGTATGCTGAGGAAAAAGAAAGACAGAAAGACAGACAGAAAGACAGCAGAAAGAAAAAAGAAAAGGAGTAAAAGCAGTATTTCTAGCTTATGTTTGCCTGTGCACACACATTTCTTTAAAAAAAAAATAAAATGGAACCGTATGGATTAAAGAAAGTTTTGTTCTCATTGCACATGACATGGGCTGGTCACGTAAAAGAATAATTTACATTATACTGTAGGCAAAGGATTATTGCGTTGGGTTTTTTTTTACTGAATGGTGTAGAAACAAGTTGAAAGAACTATCATAAAACACAAATCTTGTTTTACCCATTCATATTTCCAACTCCAACACAGTGAACTCTATACTTACATATTCCCACTCTGCATCTGCCCTAAATTTTACCCTTGCATTTTGAGAGAGGATTTTCAAGATCTTTCTCATGCACGGGCAGATAACAAATGTCAGTGAATTTGGCATTCTGAATGGGATTTTAGAGTGGCCACATGTACTCAAGAACAGACGTGAGAACAAAAGTCATTTCTGAAGGGCATCTCCTTTTTGCAAGTAACTTTCAGGAAATCAGGGGCATTTAGCACCAACAGTTTCTGCACTGCTACTTTTAGGAACAGTATGTTAAAGTAACCTTCCTTTGGTGAGAACTAATGCAAACCCACCATTAAGTATAAAATTGTATTTTGTATCTTTACCCTGACTTTGTATAAAACTGTATTTTGTAACTCTCACCTGCAGTTTGTTTCAGGCTCTAACTGTGACTCTGATTTTCACAGCATGTTTCCAAAACAGTACTGCCCTACTTTTCAGTTTTCCTCTAAGAACTTACTTCATAGCCGATGGTTCTAGAGCGGGTGACATAACTTCGTCCAATTCTAGTGAACTGCCAATTTTAGAATGCTATTTACTACCTGTAAATGTGCTAGTGGCCACGGTCCAGAGAGGGAGGAGCTAAGTTAAATGTAATGCTGCAGCAATCCATGGGTACAAAAATCCCATCTTTCAAGAACCACACAGCTACATCTGTACCCTCCCTGGGCTGAACTTGCCTTCTGGCGAGGTTGCCTCTAACTCTCGCTGTCACAGGAACATATGAATTACCTGTCCCTGGACCTTGCTCCTGGGGCCCCATGCAAGGCTTGACTGGAGAGGGACAAGCCCAGGTACTGATGTCTTTTTGTTCCTTGGAGCTTCTGACAGAGAAGACAGAAAGAAGCTCACCTGACAGCCAAATAACCCCTACTTGCAAGCTGGCCAGTATTGCTACATCTGCCCTGACTGCATGAAAACCACTCCTCTCCAGCCTCAGCCAAAGGGCATAGCATGTCCTCCATCCTAGGCTGAACGTGCTGGCTGTCAGTGGAGCCGCGCACACAGAGTGTCCGGCCGACTCTGCTGGGTTTTGGACTAAGCAGCTGTTCCAGAGGAAGATTTCACAAACCTGCTGCTGTAACAGGTACCACACAGCATGTCAGACACACATGTTTCTGCTGTGACTGCAGGGGCTGCCCCTTTTAGATCGAGTTGTAGAGGTCTCAGAGTTCATTCCCCAGGAACAGCTTATGAAAGCAATTACTGTCTGAAAGGTTTCTTTGTTTTTGTGCCACTGCTTTTAATAATAATGATTACATCAGATATTTTCTTCCATCTCGATCTTTTTTGGTACTGCTAATAAATGACAAAGCCCAGCACTTAAAATAGCACCCAGTGCAATAAACTGCAACTGCTGAGGTTTGAGATTTTACATCCTGCCCTCCCAGAGCACTTTCCCTTTGATGATTTTAACCACTGAGTACTGAGCTTCATATAAACCGCGAAGGGTGTGACATGCACGGTGTAGTCAGAGAATCGCTGGCGGCCAGGGGCCCAGGTCACTTGCTCTAACCACCAGACAGTCCTGTCCCACAGGAGCAGACGAGACATACTTGATAGGTACCCAGCACTCAAGTGCAGTTGCCTGGCCCATATTACATTATTATGGTCCTTCAAGCAATCCTTTAATTTATGCTCGGTTCAATCTGTTACAGCCACAACAGTCACTGGCCAATTTAATGGCAAAACTGGGAATATAATCCAGACCTCCCACATTTTACATCCTCCGACCATTCTGCCTCATATCAGCACAAATATATTCTTGTCAGCTATCAACTGACAAGTAAAATCAAAACATGAATAAAATACTCAAATCCCACGTGCTTAAATTTAGAGCTAGAGTCTGCACTGAGACACCAGCTCTGTATTTTGTCCCAGCACTTAACCACATATTCACAGTACGCTGTATTTTGAATGTCACCTCCAACACCAGGCGACACACAGCAGATCAGAAGTACTTTGTGCAGGAGGAACTATGTCATCCTAAAATACAGTCTCATGTAGCACCTATTAGAGATATGATACCTGCAAAGTACAGAAACTCACCATTTTTTTATTTTTAAGGAAAACTTCATAGTGACCTAAGCTTCACAACAAAGCTCCACATGCAAGAGAATCCTAATTGTAGAATTTCCAAATAACCCACTGATTAGTTACATTTTCTTTATAATCTCTGGTCAAAAATAGATGATGACGAGCACGAATTCCAAAGGGAACACATCCACTTAACAGTCCTACCCTGATTTACATATGTGTGTATGCATGTACATAGATACATATATCTGCTTATGCACATTACACTTCTGTTCTGCCTACAGTTAAATGCATTACCCTTAACTGAGCTCTTAGTCATGCAATTACTGGCTGCATTCACAGAAGGGTTCTAGGGGATCATTTTTGCTTTATGTTCATGAAAGTAAAGGACCGTCTAACACACCCTAGTGCAGCTTCTTGGACACCTTGCAGAAAAGAGCTACAGTAGTAGGTAGGAGTCCACTCAGCATGAGCTGCTGATGAGCACCACGTTCTCTCCACAACAAACCGGCATCCTCATTTTCCCAAGCTGGGTCAGAAGATGGTGGCTTAAGTGCCAGCAATGCAAAACAACCGTTTTGGTCTCATTCATACACAAAAACCATTCCCCAAATTGACTTTTAAGAAGTTCCACTAAAACCAACATTAAACCTAGTTTAAGACCATGGGTTGTATCAGGCTTAGTTGACTTTTGTGCACAGACTTCAGATCTGATGAAGGTCTGGAAGCCAGTTTGTGAAGGACTAACTGTATCCCCTGGAGCACGGATGACATTACAACTTGAACCTGCGTTAGCTGAACTTCTTGCTAAGCCAGTTGCATTTTTTGGAGAGGAAAAATTTTCGCACTGTAGGTAAGACTTCAGGGAAACACTTAAAACAGAAGAAATGTAGTGGTGGGTTGAACAAAAGGACTGAAAACCCAACACCAGCCAGTCACAGGAAATCAGCTAATGGATTGTATCAGGCTACATCCCAAACAACTCCAGCCTGCAGCCTCTGCAACAGATGTTGGAGGCCGAGGCCATCCATCCCTTGTTTTTTTCCAAGCGTGGTAAGTAAAGCACCACCGTTTAAAATTAAAGCCTAGTTCTCTGGAGCTGTCTGCGTGACTGAGGATCCCACTGGGCTCCTACCTGCCTCATGTCCCTTTGGCCATCACAGCTGTGGAGCATGTGAATCCGAGCTGCCTGTACGACCCTTCCCTGCGGTCTTCTCTGCTCCCTCTGTCTCCTGGGTGCTGGGATGTGGGACAGTGAGGTCAGGTGGAGGAATGGGAGGGATTAGCAACTGCAAGGCAGAAGAGAAGGTGAGGAGGAACACAGTCTCTTAAGGACACAGTTCAGGGAAAGGAGTATGGTTAGCCAGGCAAGGAGGGAAAATATATTGCTTTAGGAAGTAATTTAAGTTGAAGTGGATCAAGAGAGGGAGAGAGGGAAGGGTTAGTGGACCACAGGCTTTATTGTTAAAGCCGTTTTGTGTCTTTTCTATCCTGCACTCCCAGTGACCACCACCCATAGGTGAGAAAAAGCCAAATGCCAAGACTACTGTGGGTAAATTCACGAGGTTACCATTCCATGTCTGAAGCTGTAAAAATGCTGAAAGCACAGGAGTAGGGTGGCAGAACAGAAAGAAGGGTAAGGAAGGACTCTATCTGTTACATCATCAATGATTAGTTTGAGCCAAAAGTTACCCTGCAAATTGAGAAGCAAAAGAAACAAACAGGGACAGACTGAGGTGAGAGCTGCAGAAAGACCTGGTGGACATTATGCCCAATCACGCAATAAAAGATAGAGGACAGATGATGGTGCAGCTTTATCAGCACAATTTGCTTCCAACTGCAGAAGTCACAAGTGAGTTATGTGGATCCTCGTGAACCTCTGCCAAGCAAAACTGTCCAGCCTCCACCGAGAACCGGTGTAATTGGGGAAAAAAAAAAAGAATGAAACATTTATCTGGCGAGTGCTTTCAGAAAGAAAGAGAAAGCGGCTGTGGGAGCTGCTCAAGGGGTTGGAATGCTGGAGACAGTTCCAAGGGTACGGACCAGCCATCAGAGTGTATACGAGGCAGGCAAGGATTTTTCAATAAAATGCAGTTTATCGCATGGTGATTACCACCTCCTATTTGTACCATATGAGATCATGAAAAACATGGCACATATTTCCTTACCCCTGGAAAGTCAACTGAACAACCATGTGATAGATAGGTCCTTCGCATACACTTTTATTTTGTCTTTCTAAACCTCTATTTCCAAACATCTGTCACTTAGATAAAGGGAGCAATAAAAAAAAAATCCTAGAAAGATAATTTCTGTGCTCCCCCTAAAAAAACCAACCCCACAGTACGTTAGGTTTATGAGTCCAAATTCCACGTCTGTGTAAATCTTATTTGTTCCCAGGGAAGCACAGATGCTCGAAGTACATAGCACGTGAGAAAGAGAACTTCAGGGTCTCCAGAAAACAAAACATCTATTTCTAATCTTTGCTGGCTACACACAACAGGCATTATAGACGTGCTAAAACATAAAGAAAAAAAGTATTTCAGGGAAGCATTTACGCCTTAAAGAGCACGCCTTTACCCGCTCCCCCTCAAATGTGGTTTGGAGGGGAAAGGCTTAGAGAGGGGAAATAACGCGTTATTTTAATGGTGAGATTCTGCAGTGGGATTTGGGATAATACGGTAAAAATCTTCATTAGCGCTCTTTCTGGATGACTTGTAGAACTTGCTTGTAGCTTTGCCAGTGATGAGTAATGCAGCAATCACTAAGATACACCAACACCACCTTTGCACCACATTTCTTGGACACGTTGCCTGATGTCTACCGGACTCTGCCTTCACGTAAGTGATCCCTCTGCCTTCAGCCCAGCAATCCTTGCCAGGACAGGCCCACACTGCCCAGGAGACACCACACCTTTCACCTGCTCCCCACTCCACAGGAATTCTCTTTTTTGGTTGACATGCTCTGCGACTGGTACTGAGCACAGCAGGTCTGTAGCGCAGCTGCGCAGCAAAGTCGACTGCCCCTAATCTTTTTCTCATTAACCCGATGGTTAACCACCCCCCATCCTCTGACAGCAGAAAACTAAATAAATGACACTACAAAGTTAATTGGTACTGGGTGACACGCCGGTACAGCGTCTGTGTGGGACTGAGGCTCCACCATCATCAAAACCAGGTCTACACATTGCTGGATCACCCAGGAGTACAAATTTGATCGGGATCAGGCCAAGACACGTGACCACACTTGTGCTGAATGAGCCAGAGCGCCCGATACGGAGCCAATGCCAATTTTACGCTGGCCACACGCCAGCCGCAGGGGTGCAGACGATACCTGATCTGGCTGGAGTTGTGTACAGTGATACCTGATCCAGCATAAAGTTTGCTAGTAAAAAGTTAACCTGTCAAAAACTTCTTGAATTAACTTGAGCAGGCAGAGTGAATGAATACCAGGCTGGTGCTTCACATCATGCGGACACCCCATTTTTGAGCCAATAACAGGACTTGTACTGCTGCCTTTTCTGCACTGCCAAGCCACAGCCTAATGTCGATAGTGGTGCATATGTGCACGGGGATCTCGCTGCTGGATCAGGGCCACAGAGTCCTTCAGCTCGTCTTGCCTCCAACTTAAAGCAAGAAGGAAAGAAAAAAGCAGAAGGAAATCTAAGCCTTGAACCTCTAAGTAGTCCACAGAGCCTACTACTATGGAATCTGTATGGGAAGATGGAGCCATGGGCGTTTCTGTAGCAGATAAATTTAGATGACGATTAAAATAGAGCCTATTCCTTCAGGTGAGCCAGTCTCAGTGCAGCAAACATGACAGTAACTAGGATGATTTTGCAGTAATTCAAAGAGTATTAAAATGCGCCCTGTCACACTGAGCAAATGTGAACTTTCTTTCTTTCTTTCGAGCCCTTTGGCACAGAATGGCAGTCCTGCTCTTTTGAAATGGTTTTGAAAAGTTTTACCTGATCTCCAGTAGAACTTAAACCATTCTTAACACTGCTGCAACACTCCCAGAGTTGAAACATGCAGTCACCATTATGTAAGGCTACAGGCACGAAGGGGACCTAGGTTTCAAACGTTCTTTCTTGAAATTGTTGGAAATTACTGGAAACTCCTCAGTTTATCTGAGTACTGCAGCTACTTTCAGAGTTGAAGGAGACCAGGAGCTGAAAGCCATTTTCTAGGTTTTTTTTCCATTTCCCATCACAGAAGTCCTAAAATGGTCCACCCAGAGTTCTAGCAACCTTGACAGTTTACCCAGACCTTTCAGCTATTTACAGCCATGCTCCTACCACTCCTGCAGGGATGCCTAGACAGGGTGTTCCCAAATTTTGGTCCTCAAGGCCACCAGGCAGTCTCAGGGACTGAGACTGACCCCAGTCGCTCCTCACGGGGGCTGGTAGCCCGGGGCTTCCAGAGAGCTCAAGGGCTTGTTTAGCCGCCGCCACAAGGTGCCCCTTGGCCAACCCTGAGGGGGGCCGGCGGTAGAGGCCAGGGTGTCACGGGCGAGCAGGGAGGCCCGAAGGGAGGGGGCGGGCTGGACTGCGGTGCGAGGCTGAGATGAAATGGG
>JANHFX010014871.1:6359-16641 GCA_027560015.1 Chloroceryle amazona | reverse complement strand
AGAGGGTGAGTATGGGTGCTCGCGCCCTCGGCCCCCTTCTCCTTCCCGCCCCCCGCCCGCGGGAGCTTCTCTTGTGGCTACTGGCAACCGGTGCGGTTACGGATTCATAGCGGTGTAATGGTGTATTGGGGGGAGGCGGAGCACTACAGTAGTTCTCTGAGTTGGTGGCAATATTGAGTGAGCAAAATATAAGAAATCTATGTTACCGCAGTTATAAGCAGAGTTGCTTATTTGCGTATGTTAGGTGGGCGCTGTGTTAAAATACGGTGGTCCAATAGGTCAGATAAAATATGTCCAGCCCTAGCAGACCACCAGGCCATGGTTAATAGAGTATATAAGCAGAATAAACAAGTACTTCCTGTGTGAGTCTTGCATTTCTGGATGTACATGGGCATGGTCGTTGTTTCTGTCGTCTGTGGTCCTGTATGGATTTTTTTTGACTTCCCTCTATAAGCTTGCCCAGCTGTTTCTTGAATAACTATGAATTCACACTTTACTAAAAACTCTTGATGTGGAACTGGATTTCTCTTTTACTGTGTGCTTTGTTCTTCAGTTTACTTTGTCACCAGCTAGTGTCATCTGTTGTCTTCTTTCTTCTGTATTGAGAGTAAATAATTTTACCCTGTGTACAGTCTCAACGTCAGTCAGAATATGCTATGGTTGTGTCAGATTCACTAACTTCAATGTAGAAGAGTTCTACTTTACATAGTTTTTCCTCCATTGCAAGTTACTGTGCCAGGAGCTCCTTTCTTTGCTTGAGTTAGAGGCATGGTGTTCAGGTGTTGGTGAAAGAATATTGCTTAAGTTCTGTATCTAAAAGTCTAATGTGTTGCACTTTGATAGATCACCTGAAGCCAGTGGTGCTTTATGATTGATGGTCTCTTTCTGATGCTGAAGTGTTGTATTATGTTAGTCATTTCTGTTCCTGTGGCCGCAGTGTGGTCATTACTTAATGCTAGTAAATCAGAACTAAAGTAAAAGAAATAAAAGGGTGTAGAGGAACTATTGGTTGAGTTTCTATTCCTTTTATTATTATAGTTTCAGTCATCCAAACATTAATAATGTGATTATTTTTTTTCCTAAATTCTTACTAATTACTGTCCTCATATACTTTTACATATCCACTAATTCTTGTTCCATGTAAACATGCAGAGTGTTTCAGAAGATCAGCTGAAGCTTTCTAGTCTTTAACAATATGAAAGAATGTTCACAATGTGAACAATGTTTGATATTCTGTGTGGGTTGCTTAATTTATCAATAGATAAATAAATGAGTCTTCTAAATATGTGGACAAATATTCCTGTTGAGACTGGGGAATTACTTAATAGCTGTGCCTTAGTATCTAGACATTCTGCTTGGGAGTTAATACTGTTTTGCTGCATGGATACTATTGGGTGACAAAAACTTGGTCCTGAGAAACATTTTCCTAAATTTACTGGGATAATAAATGTATAAAGGTATGCAATAGCAAAAATATTTAGGAAAACAGTACATATTATTCTGTATAATGAGAATATATACTCTTGATCTCACAAGTAGTTTTCTTTGGAATAGTCATTTGTATCCCATGATGCTGGGTCATGGACTGTCCAAGGCTTTCAGGAGTTTTCAGATCCTGGCTATAAACAATTAAATTTTCAGAAGAAACCAAGAGCTTTCTAGCAGTTAGTGTTTGAACATTAGGCTTTTTTTGGGTTTTGGGTGTACCTCTTGGTGTGAGAGAATAAAAATGCAGGGGTGTTTTTTGTTTGTTTGTGTTTTGGTTTGGTTTTTTTCACCGTTATTCATTCAGCTGTACAGACCCAGGTAGATGGCATTCCAAGATACTGGTGTTTCAGCTGCCATGTCAAAGACATGTAAATGCTATACAGTACACATGAACAAATTCACGTTTGGGGTATGCACACTGAATTGAGACTGTGTTGTGAAATCAATTATACATTGGACAAAGCCTATATATATATTTTTTTTTTTCTTATTTTAGAGAGACGTCACATAAAAAAATGATTGAGTCCGTCAAAATAAGAAGACAATGCATGCTGGATTTCTACTCGCATTATGAACATCTTTGTGCTCTTCAAGGCTCTGTCCCACTGAAAGCTGTGAGGACTGGCCTGAGTCAGAGTGCTCTTGATATAACTGTTGATTGCATCAAAGCTGCTGATTGGGCACCACTCCTGAATGCTATCAGGCACAATAAGACTCTGACTTCCATTGGTATAAGAAGTTTTCATCAACAGGGTCTGGGAGAATCAGGTTTGTAGTGATGCCTATAAAAAATAAATGTGTATGCATGTTAGAATTTGTTGCATAAAACTTTTTTGTGTGATTGAATACATGGGTGGAGGAATTATGATACCTAAGGAATTATTTAAGAAAAGCAGCTAAAAAGTGAGGTGTGATTATGATTGCTTTTCAGTAAATAGGGGCTGGATTTTACAGATGTGGGTTTGTTTTTTTTTCTGTTTACTAGGTGTTGAAAGATATAAAACTTACTTTAGAAGGAGAATTCCAGCAATTCGATCAAAAGACTTGACTGGCCAACTGTGCAAAGCTGTCAAAGGCTGTCTCAGTATATCAGATGTACTAAAAAATATAGAACTTCAGGGTTTGCTTCTGAGGGAGAGAGATGTAATACTTTTAACAAAGGTAAGAATATATTAGTATACAAGTGAATGGAAAATATGCTTAGAACATATGAGAAGTAGGAGTTAAATTTTATAAAGATTTGTCACAGATAAGGATGTTCCTTTTCTAAGGGACCTTTGTGTTATCCATTGTATGAATAATTCCACTGAGGCATTTAGTATCACGTAGTCTTGTTAAACCTTTCAAAAATCACATAACCTTCCTTTGCCCTGATTCATCAAGGCTTATTAGAAAGTTCTTGGCAGCGTCTCTGACACATGTTTGCAGAGTGTGACTTACACTTGTGACCAAAACTGCTGTGCACATATGTGGCAGAAAGAAGGTTGTGGTACACCAGGGAGATAAAACCATATCTTCAAGATGTATTACTGGAACACTGTCCAGTTTGCTTATGAATGACTTCTAAGAATGGAGGTTGCTGCTTGTTGCATGTAGTCTGTGGCTGCTCCTCTGCTGAAGAAATGAAAGCTTAAACTGAGCTTCTTTCGTCCTTCCTCTGAACCCCCTAGAGTGTCTTGCAGGGAGCAAGCAGAGTTTTGATCAGTTTGGGTGACTCGGGTCTTTTCTGTGTTTGTAATTTTGCTTTTCAAGCCAGTTAACAAACATTTTTGTTCTGAAGGGTTTGGCCACAGCTTCATCTCTGGAGAGCATCTCTTTAGCCCACTGTCCAATTGGAGATGGAGGATTAGAGAGTAAGTTCAGGATAGAAGTAAATATCATATCTCTTTTTTTTTTTAGCCCTTTAAATACCTAAGTAACTTTTTAGTATTTCCACTCCTGGTTTAAGTTTGTCTGTAGTGATTAAAGTAACAACTTTCACTTTCTTCTACATGCCTTAACAACATTTAAAGACTTGAATTTCTTCACTTGATGCTAATAATTAGCCATACTATTTTATAATGATGTTTATACTTTAAAACAACAGTCATAATATTTGAGGTTAACTCTTTCCTAATTTGTTTGTGTTTACATAAGTAAACTTCAATAAGATATGTTCTAGATTGTTCAGATAGTCTTTGCTGAACATTTGTGCTGGAAATGTATAATCTTAGAACACTTTAAATATATTATACTTTGTATTTCAACACTAGTTCTTTGTAAAGGGTTTTGCCTGTTAAAACTGATTCAGTTTCTTAATATGGCAGTGAAAAAGTGTGTTCTAATAATCTGTGGTGTGTGTAGATAATACGTGTGCTTTTGCTTTCTTAGAAATCTGTCAGAGTGTAAAGAATTCGGCAACTATCAGATGCGTAAACTTCACAGGATGCAGCCTCACATGGCGAGGAGCAGAACATATAACAAATGTATTAAAGGTAATTTAATCATCTTTCACAGGAACTTAAGTACACTTGACTTTTACTTTCAAGCTCTAAATCCATCAAAGCGCTTTATAAGCAGCATATGTGGATACTGAAGTTAAATATATGAATAGTCCATCTGAAATTTGTGACTTTGTACACCAAAAGTGGCTTAGTTCACTGATGTGGGATTTAAATACAGTATTTCTTAGTAAACATCAGATAAACAATTAACAGTTCAGACTGATGTATTTTCTTTAAATGAGGATTAGGGCTTTAAATGTCTGACAACCTGGTTTGGGGAGCACTTCTTTTATTGTCACAAGTTTTGAAAAATATCTTAAGTATTCATAAGCATTGGCTAAGAATAATTGAGTTTACAGTTTAGAAGTTACTAATGCACTGATTAGTAAGCTTGTGACAAGTACAATATTTAAATAATGTCAGCAAGGGCTTGCATGAAAGCACATAATTTCCTAGTGTGTTTCCTATTCAAGATGTGTAGAAAGTGTCTGCCAAAAGAAGGTAATAATTTTGTAGCCAAATTTCATAATTTGCATTGCAAAATGGATGATCAGAACAAACATGACCTAACTGTAGAGTTTAAAAATTACTTGTATTTCTTGAACTCAGAAATGATGTTTCTTATACCAGCACTCCAGACATTAAACAGCAGTTGCAAACAAAGGTAACTTGTGATCTTTTCATCAGTACTGGGTTTGCCTTTGCACTTGGTAACAGCTTCTTTGTTTGCAAAGCACCAGGCAATGAAAAGACATGGTGAGGCCTGGGCTGAAAGCCTGCGCTATAGGAGGCCTGATCTCGACTATATGACTGGTTTGAGGCGGATTACTTTCAACTGCAACATGCTTGTTGGAGATAGAGGAGCAAGTGCCTTTGCAGACTGTCTAGGAGAGGACCTTTGGCTAAAAGGTATTGTGAAATACTGACTCTTAAGATACAGTTGTGTTGGGTGAAAACTTAAAAATTGTCAGTTACAGCAAATGTAGCCAGAAGAATAACTCATTGTTTATCTAGGAAAGAGCAATCTTATTTTCAAAGTAAACTTCTCTTCGGAATTGTCCAAGTGTCTAAATACTGTTATGTCTTCTAGTATTGTCCTCTAGTACTTTGGAGAAGTAAACTGTTCTATGGTATATATGTACAAAACGACTAATAGTGGTGGTGTAAGTCATAGCACTCTGTATATGGAATCAACTCTACATACCTGTTGAATTAGTTTTATAGTTTGAGCCAGGTACAGATAACATGCATGCTGACGGAAGAGGATCAGACAGAGAATATCTAAGGAAACTGGACATACAGAAATCCTCAGGGAGTCATACACAAGTGCTGAAGTAGCTTGCTGATGTCATTTTGAGGCCACTTTCAGTAATCTTTGAAGGATCATGGTGATTGGGAGGGGTGCCTGAGGACCAGAGGATAGCAAATGTCACTCCAACAATACCAGGAAGAAGGACCCAGAGAACTACAAGTCAGTTAGCCTTACTTGAATCCATGGGAAGGGATATGCTGCCTACCAGAGGGACCTCAACAGAAGAAATGGTCTCATGGGAATGTCATGAAGTTTAACAAAAGGGTGTGCAAAGTTGTGCACCTGAGGAGAAATAGTCCCATGCAGTAGAACCTGTGACTGGGTGGGTGGAAGGTAGTTTTGTAGAAAGGGTTGTGGTGGACCACAAGCTAACCATGGGCCAGCAAAATGCCTTTGCGGCAAGGAAGGCTAATGGTACTGTCAGTTGCATTAGTCAAAGATTTGTGAGCAGGTTCAGGGAAGTGATTCTTCATCTCTTTTCAGTGCTGTTGAGGCCAGATTTTGTCCTCTCTGTACAGGAGAGTGCTGGAGCTACTGAAGATATTCCAGCAAAGGGCCACTAAGATGATGAAGGGGCCTAGAGCAACTCTCATTTCAGGAAAGGCTGAGGAAGCTGGGACTGTCTAGCCTGGAGAATAGAAGGCAGGGTGGATCTCATCAAGGCATACAAATATCTGAAAGGGGGTTGTAAAGGAGATGGAGCCCATCTGTTTTCTGGTGGTGCTTGGTGACAGGGCAAGAGAAGGTGGGCACAGACTGAAAGACTGAAGGTTCTTTCTTGAACATTAGGAAACTCTTACTATGAGGGTTAACTGAACACTGGCACAGGTTTCCCACAGTGGTTGCAGAGTCTTCATCCTTGGACCTGTCTGAACATGGCATGGGGCAACTGGCTTTAAGTGAGCCTGTTTGAGTAGGGCAGTTAAGATGACCTCCAAAGGTACCCTCCAGTTTTAACCATTCTGTGCCCATGCACAACGTGAAATAAATGCCAAAGCCGTGATAGCACTATTTCATGGCAACCACATACCTTACTGACATGTGCAAGCAATGAACTGGTAGAAGCACTGACTCAGGCTTCTTAGATCTAAGCTGTATGTTTGCACACATGATGTTACCCTGGGCAGTTGAATTAACTGGTGCCTGGGAATATTGTATCTACTAGGAATTGTCAAGGACAGTGACTTAATTGTGAGTTTTACATTCCTTCCTTTGTGGTTGCTTAGCAGCTATTTTTTAATGTTGATCTATAATACCAATTAAAATTTCTAGTTTTCTTCTCTGAAAGTAATAGTCTTCATGTGGCTGTTAGGATCATATCCTCTTTTCTCATGATTCATGTTCTGTGAAATGGAGGTTTTCAGCAGGTGTGGATTAGTTTTATTAGATACTGACTACAGGTTATGCCACTGAATATGGCTTTTTTCTTTTTTCTTTGACCTCCTTAAACATTTTAGCACTTGATTTGCAGCAGTGTGGAATATCCAATGAAGGAGCAATGTCATTATTAGATGCTCTTCAAACTAACACAACATTAGTGGTACTTGACATAAGGAAAAATCCATTAATAGGTATGTATCTGTATCTACATTTGTCCTATTTGTGGTTGGTTTTGAGTTTTGTTTTGTTGTTTTTTTTTATTTCTTTTTTTAGTAGTTCTGGGAGGAAAGATACTGCTTTTATGGGGAAAAAAACTGCAACAGTATGTTGCTAAACACTTCAAAAATGGGGGTAGGGGACAGGGTAGGTAATGTGTACTGCTAATGATCTGTTTGCATAAATACATGTCTCGTACAGGAAATTCTTAATGTGACATCTTCATTCATTCTAGATCATGTTATGATGAGAAACATTATTGAAAGAGTTCTTTTGAATGGAAATAGTGCTAATTCAGAGGTATGTACTAGGCATTTTGGAGTGAGTTTGAGGTTTTCTTCGTAGCTGCCATTGCTTTTCTTTATTAATTTTAAAGGGTAGTTTTGTTCATAATGAATCTAAGTCAGCTATTTGAGTTGTAAGTCTGACTCTTAAGCTCTTTAAAAAAATAAACAAAACCAAAACTATGAAAGGAAAAACTGAAAAACCTAGTAGCAATGTGATACTGTAATGTGCATTTTGTATGATTTATGTAATTTTAGATGTAACATGCAATAAAGTTAGGATATTCATTTAATGAAAGGAAATGTGTGTGTATACTTGGGCATTACCATAGAATGTTAATATTGCTGCTGGACTGATGGAAGGTGTTCTACTACATATGTCTGTCTTGTTAACATGATAGTAACTTTTCATTAAAAAGTAAAAGGAATCGCATTTTAAAATTTACAACTTAATTTATTTTGAAACTCTTTTTGTCAATAATTAGGGTTTTTTTCCAAAGTTACTTAAGACTACCCAATGGTAATCATCTAAGAAATTAGAGTTTAGTTAAAGTTCAGTATCACTTGGTGTCTGTATTTAGTAGTCCACAGAGGGCTTATGGTAGCATCCATAAACTATCTGGACCATTTGTGACACTGTGAATGTTTTGTTTACAATACAGAAATTGGATTCAGTTCCCAAAGGAGACAGCAAACAAATGAGTGTACTCTTGTTTTTACGGAGCTTCAACAATCCCTGTTCTTGTTCTGGACCTTAGTGCTTTTTTGGTTTTCAAAAGGCTTAAAAGTCATTGCTGTGGATGTGTAAGGAGTATCTAAGAAACTGAGAAGTTTGTTTGTAGAATCCTTGAGGATTAATACCATTCCCCACTTCAATCTCTTAAAGACTTTTTTGGAAAAATTGAGGTTTGTTGTGAATGAATAATATTTCTCCTTGGTAGATGAAGTCAACGCTTGCAAAATGTTGCAGAGGTCACATGAAAATAGCATCTGCCTGGAGCTAAAGATGATTGGAAAGTTGAACTGGGAAAGCATCTCGCTGGGGAATTCCCCATATACTAAGAGATCACTCAGCTCAAGACATGTGTTCTATATTCATCCAGACAGTGCAGCACTTTGAGTCTTACTGGTGGTGCTATTAATTATTCATACCTCATTACAAAATGAATGAAAAGGACTGACCACCAGTTTGCTAAGTAACTTTGCTTCTTCCATAAATAAAAACAGTCTAGATCTTTTATTTCCTAAGCTCTCTGTGTAGGCTATTGTAAATAACATTTGCTGTTTATCATGGCAACAGTGCAGATAGTCAAAATGGTATAATCCACCCTCCCCACTGCACCGACCCCCAGGGGAATCGCACCCATCACAGGGACCTTCCAACCATGCAATAGTTGGGAAAAAAATAAACACTGCCTCCAGTTCTGCCCCTGCCAGCCCCGGGGAAGGGGGATCCTCCTCTGCCAGATGCCAAGCAGCTCTGGAGGGGAGGACCAGAGGCAAGACCCCCTCCTCATCGTGGGAGATGCAGGTGCCTCCTGCCCCGTACCAGCATCGCCCCTTATCTGCACGGGGGAATTTCTTCACCGAGGGCTCCCGAGGACACAAAGCTTTCCAGACTTCCCCACCCATGTCCTCCCAGCAGCCCCAGGGCCACTTCTGGGACAGCATCCAGCCACCACCTCAGCCCAGAGAGGGCAGAGGCCAGCCAGGCACTAACCGCAGACCCCACAAGCTATCTGGGGAGGAGGAAGAGGAGGAGGAAGAGTGCACCCGTGGCAGCTCCACAACAGAGGAGCTGGTTGAGCACCAGCACTCCCAGCCCAGCAAGCACAGGGGAACTGCAGGGTGGGGACACTGACGGGCAGGGGACAGACAGCCACGGAGAGGTGACAGTCACGGGCTCACACTGCTCCTGCCACAGTCACACCCCGAGCAAGGGCAGCGCCGGGCCCGACTCCCACTATCTGCCGAGTGCAAGCCTGCGCCATCTCGGCCAGCCCGGCCCCAGCAGCCATGGAAATTGGACGTTTTCCACCCCAAATTCTTTCCTTTTTGGAAAGCACTTTACCAAGAAAAGGCACTTACTGCAGAATCGCAGTCCAGGCTCAGGCCACTCCAGAAAGAGCTAATTTCCTTCCTATTTAAGCAAAAAGCTGAGAACTCATTCGCCCCAGATGTTCCCTCCCTCCTGTAGATAATGGAGGGGAGAGAGAGAAGCTCATTCAGGAGCTCCAGCTTTGCTGCATCCCTGATCCACGCAGCCTGTCCCCACGCAGGTCAGATCCAGGCTGGGACGCTGACCTCCGTAGAGGCACCGTGGGGTCACTCATCCCCCAGCAGCTGCTGGAGCTCAGGAGACCCTCGAGGGGCACAGGTGGGGAGCAACCAGCAGCCAACGCTACTTCAAGCAAGAGCAAACAAAGATAAGGAGCAGCTCCCCAGCTGCTTCAGGACACAGCAAGGTCCCCAAAGGTGACATCTCCCCACAAGTTTTTTCTCGGCCAGGAACCAAGCTGTGCTTGCAGAGGGAGGTGCTCCCTGGCTGGCTGCACCCACTCCCAGCTCTGCACCCAGCAGCCCCATGCGGCTCTGCCCTCACCTTCCTGCTGCCGTGCGAGGAGAAGCTGTGCGAGTGCCGCTGGAGGCTGTCCCCACTCAGGTCCAGCTGGGGCTTCCAGACCTCCCCGTTGTCGCTGCTCAGCGGCTTGGTGGGCGAGCTGCCGGCGTTGAGCAGGACCCCGCTGTGCACCATCTCCTCCGTGCAGGTCAGGCGCAGGCTGCACAGGTACTCGTCCGTCTCCTTGTCCACCACGAGCAAGCGCGTCTCCGTCTCCACGGCTTTGATGCGCTGCACGACCTGAGGAGGAGAAGGAAAGCTGAGCAGAAACCCAGGGACCTCCAGGCTGGGGCAGGAGCTGGATTTGAGGACTGTCAACCCCCCCCACACCTTCCCACAGATGAGATCTTGCTGCAGGGTGCACGTTTGCTGTCACTTCCAGCCATCGGCGGTGGGGAGAAGGGCAGAGCACGGCTTTGGGGACCCTCAGGACAGAGTGCCTGTTGCCTGCAGTCCTGGGTGATGACACTGGTGGCTTTTTACCCTGTGCCCTGCAACC